>JAOQMP010066367.1:0-10324 GCA_027563575.1 Erythroxylum pedicellare | reverse complement strand
GTCCAAACGTACAATCCACGCTAACATCAACCCAAGATTTGGGTTGGATTCTCGTGACTTTTCACCTTCTCACAGGTATTGACAATGAATGACTTGGATGTATGAGGTACAAAGGAACCTGGGTAATTAGGGATAGAAGATTTCAAGACATGAAAATGGTATTTAACTTTTGTTTAGCACCGCCTGTCACTCACAGACAGTCGACCAAATATCCTCTTATTATGTGTTATAATTACCTAGAATTTGCGAATTTGAGACAATATTGCTTAGCTCTTGTAGAGCGCTTACAACGGTCCTTTCATGGGAGTTAAAAACATTCACCACTAGGGGTAGTGTCTGGATTTAATCCTCTGATCTCACTTTATTATTTCATGATAACGGATCATCTACTCAGGTGAAATTATCTTAGATACACTTATCCTCTTATCTTAATTTTTCGCTTATAATTCAATTTGCTATATTTATCTTGTGTATCATATCACTTTAGATAATATCTTGATTTGTTAAATGCATGTTTGGTGTTTGTGAATTTGATTGGGGATCAATCATTTAAGGATGTGGTTCCTTTGAATGCATCTTATATTCTTTTTGCTATTAGGTTTCCATGAAATAAGTTGGGCAATTTGTGTAGAGAGGAAACTTCTATTTTTAACATTTAAGCTTTCTAGGTTTTTAATTTATAGGTTTTCTAAGATTCAGGTAATTGGTGCAGGTTCACTTTTCCTTACTTGTTGAATAGTAAATTTGATGTTAAAATGAGGCTTTGCTTAGTGATTTGAGAGTTTTGCTTCTGTATTTTGATATATGGAGTTATGTCGATGAAAATGTTAATATTTGGCTAGAGACTTGTAGAAAGATTCAGGTTTTCTATGATTTAGATTTTCCAAGTTTTATCTTGGTTTCTCTTTATATCGTGGGCTGTATAAGTTTGGATGATATGCTTTTACAAGGAATTCGCTCATGAAATAAGATTTGCAGAGAATGCTTTACGTGTGAAGATCTTTTTTCACTTACATGGCACTAGTATAGAATTGTAGGAATGATTTGATGAACCAAAGCCCAAAAATGATAATTGACAAGGTGAACTACCTGTGCCATAAGATGGGTTGCTCTTCGCTTGATTTTGTTGTTTTTCCTGCATTTTTTAGTTTTGACTTTTAAAATGCATAAAACATCAACAAATTCCAAAAGCTAATTATGGAAAAGGGTTTATGTACACTTAAGTACTTCTTTGCAAGCATTGTTATAACCAATGAAAAATGCTTCCTAGCTCGTGCATACGGAAAGTATTTGACTGCTCTTAAAAAAGTTTTGATTGTTTGTTGCCTAGAAACCTAGTAAATCATGAAGTATCATAGATTTGCAGTTGATGTAGTGTCTCTAACAAGTTGTTACATACTAGAGGTTTTGATTAGTAATCTAGCTCCAAAAGTGGCTTACACTACTCTTTCAAATGATGACTCATCCTAAATGTTTTTTAATTGCTTCCAAAAGCATGTTATTCAGTTGTGCTAATCATAGTATTAACCTTCATATTCTATCAAGATTAAGTTTATTTATTGAGGTGCTTCCACAACATTTACAACTAGGGTTAGAATAAATTTGGGGAGACTGATTATTGAGGCTATGATTGTAGTTGTTGGAAAACAAGAAAAATCATTGGGTTTTCCATGTTTACTTACTCAATTTTTGCATGCTCAAGGTGTATCTTGTGTTAATTATGAGGTCCTTGAGATTGTTTGCATTGAAGACATTTTTCAAAAGGATATGACTGTTCTTCAACAGCTCAAGCAATGAGTTCTTTGTTCCACTTCATCCAGTGATTCTTAGTTTCTTTTTAGATTGATTTGTCCCAAGGGTGAGATAGGAACTTGCTAGTATTTATAGCTTTGTGGTGATAGTTGATTATTGGCTTGACATTAACCTTGATTTTGAATTTTTCAACATCTTTTATAATGATTGTTTAGTTTAGGGGGAGTTTTTAATTTTGTTATTTAGGGGGAGATTTTGATGTGACAAATAATGCCAAAAAGGGGATATTATTACATTATTCTATTTTAAGCATTATTTTTATTTTAATTTATTTGGTATATCTTTTGTGATAAGGAAACTGACTTGGTATAGGATTCTACTATCTTAGAATATGTGGAATTAGAAATTAAGATATTTATGGAACGAGGCAATCTTAAAGAATTAAGAATCTTAAAGAACGTAGGATTTTGTTGGAGATTAAAAAGGAGTCTATTATGTGAAAAACATCTATTGAGTTTTGCTACTATACGTGTTGACTTTTAAAGATCAATTACTAAGTGAGGTAGTCAAATTTTTGTTATAGAAAAACAAGTAGTCCACGAATTTATATTTTGTTGTCGTGTTTTTGGTGTGCTTCTGAGATTGATTACAATGTTCTATCTATCGACTTTTAGTGTTGCTGTGCGTAAGGGTTACGGTCTATGAAGTACATAGTATACAACAAACTTTTTTGTTTTGGAAGACTCTCCATAATTTTGACTTAATGAGGTTACACATATAGGGGAGTGTTTCTTTCACTCGTCTTTTTGTTTCACTTTTTTACTTAATCACTTAAGATATTTTTATCTTTGCTTCAAAATTCCCTATTAAGGTTAGTATAAAGTGGTCATGCTATTGGGTGTGAGATAACTTTCAAGGCTGTGAGTTTGAGTGGATAACATCAAGAAGTGAGTGGTGTAGGCTCCGTAACATCCTTGTGTAAGCCTATTATACTTCAATAAAAATTGACTAATTTGTGTAAGGGCCCTGCATACGTAGTTCGTGTGTTTTAAACTATGTTAACAAATTTATGGTGTTGATTTATTTGTTATGCACTTAATTTTTCAACTTGTGATCAAATTCTGAAAATCATATTTGCTATCCTAGTTGCTTTCAAATAAGCCACTGTAAATCTCAATTTGAAGCATCCGCGACAAAATAGGAATTTTGCGAAACTACCTTTGGGTTTTTCAATTGGTATTAGAGCAATGTTTTTCATGTTATTGGGTGTGAGATAACTCTCAAGGGTGTGAGTATGAGTGGATAGCATTAAGTAATGAGTGGTGTCACCTCCGTAATAGCTTTTTGTAAACCTATTGTACTTTAGTGTAAGTGTTGGTTTATGCTTTCTAACTAATCGAATTGGTTGTATTTTAGTGATAATTATTTAAAGACATTCTTTATCTTGTAAATATTTATATGTCTATGATAAAATCCATGGGATAATTGTGCATTGTAAATGAAATTATAATGAGATTATAATTATGAGAGTCGCATTGCATTTATGTATTATCCTTAAATGTTCCCAAGTCATTATGCTATTAAGGCTTGACATTAATATAAAGTAAAAAGAATAGCACAAATTTTGTTTTTTCTTATTAAAGAAGTAGTCGATCTCATATGTTAAAGAACAAATTCACTAAACAGAACCGAAATGAGAAATCCATTTGGAACGTTGTATGTCTATGAAATTATCATTGTGATGATTGTCTAAGTAATTCTTTGACTTGAGGTCACCAAAGTCGTCTTATATATAAATTGCTATGTTTTGATACTACTTATGACCTATTTAATTATCAGTCGATTATTTGGTAGTTGTTGGATGTAGCATGAACTATATAGAGATAGTTATCTGATCAAAATATGATTTATCACCTTAAAATAATTAGCAGGAATGTTTTGTTGTTCTTAAGTAGTATTGATTCGGGATATCCTTGGCCAACGTAAAATGACATTTTATAAATAGTTTACAAATTTTATTAATTGAATCGATAACTAATAGCATAAAATTAATATGCTCTGTCCTATTGGAACATTATATGATGAAAGGAATGAATTACACGAAAAAATCATGCACGGAAAGGTTAGTCAAAATATTTTGACATTCCTAAATATTTGGTGGTCATAATGCATTGCTAGTAATTATAGATTATTTAATTAGATAATTAAAGATAAATTAAAAGGGCTCTTAATTTATCTAATTTTAATTTTAATTCTAATTATAAATTATAAATATAAATTATAAACATTGTCAATATATTTGAGAACCTAATGAGTCTTACATAAAGAATGAATTGAAGAAAGCAAAGTTATTTTAATCAAGTTAGACATAATTGTAAAGTTTGTGAAACTTTATGGTTAAATATGAAATATTTAATAAATAAGAATCAATATGAGATATTGAATCTAATTTCGGCATAAATGGTATTTAATTAGAATTATTTGTAATTCTAATTAAAGTTTAATTGAAATTAGAATTTAGTTTCAATTAAATTACTAAAACATCCAAAACTTACTATAAATAGGCCTAAGTTATATTGAAGCCAGTACTTCTTGCTTCATCCTCTCTATAAGAGTCACAGAGTTCTCTCAATTCATTCTATAAATAATATTGAAGGCCAGGCGTTTGTGCGGCAACGTGGTTAAGATGGATCGGTTTCGGAAATAGTTTGAGGGATACGATAAGATAAAGAGCAAGCTTCGAAATAAGGTACAAATTAAGATTTCGCTTTATTATGATTTATGTTAATCATTTTATAAAATTTAAGTGATCATAGTTTTCCGAAAATCAAAATATAAAAAATTTTGTAATCATTCTGCTGCGGTTGGAATCAGATTCCGATCCAATTTTCTAACAGTAAGTTGATTAATTTGGTTGAACTACTAGGGTCATGCACTAAATATCAATAAAGTTGAGGAGTATTATCAACTTATTAAGGTAATATGAACATAACTTAACTAACTAAATTAAATTATTTTAAGTTTGAATTTTACTGTTAGTGTATACCTTCTTAAATTGTAAGAGTCTCTTTCTAGATACATCTCGTATCCGATGATAGCAAACTTCAATATGGTTGGAGTTCTTCGTTAGGTGTGTTGTATTTTGATTGTCATATTGCAATATATACTTCTCTAGTTCATGACCCAATTTATGGAGAAAATTCTTTATCCATAACAGCTCCTTATATGCTTATAGAATTGTCACATATTCTGCTTATGGAGTAAAGTGTCGTACACTTTTAAAGCTTCGATCGCTATGATATAGTGCCTCTACATAAATAGTTAACTATCTTGATGCTAATTTTGGAATCAACATATCCATTCATGTCTGCATCTTTGTATCCTTTAAACACAAGTTTATCTTTATCAAAGCATAAACGCCTCTTGGTTATACTTCTAAAGGATCAAAGTATTGATTTCAAAGGTACTCAATATTCTTTTTCTTTTTCTTCGTAATCTTTTGTTTGAGTATATAAATTTTTTCTTCAAGATTTATATATTAGAATTTAATGAGTCATATATATAAAAAAATTAAATAAGGAAATTTTAATTTAATTAAATAGGACATAATTATTAAGTTTGAACAATTTTAGGGGTTAAATATTAAATATTTATTTTATTAATATTAAATTTTAATTATAACTAGTTAAAATTTAATTTTAATTAAATTTAATTATAATTAAGTTTCAAAGATATCCTATTCTTTTTCTCTATAAAAGGAAAAGATATAAGGGAACTAGCATTTTGCTTAATCCATTTCAATTGTTGAATTTTCTTTTTTCTATGGATATTGTAAGAACACTTAGACATATTTGCTTGATAATTTATTGACAATTTTTTAAAATACTAAATAAGATTTATCTTTAGCTCTTTTATTTTTAATTCATGTTTTAAATTATTTTATTAAAAACATTTGATAAAAATAATTTAATTAAGCTCGTAACTTGGTGTTTGATTAATTTCTTAACAATTATAACTGAAGGCATACATCCTACAAATAAAATTCCTTATAAATAGTAAGCCCCTCGTATGATTTAAGTCCTACGCTAACGTTTGTTTGGAATTAACTATGAAAATTTTCGAAGGAGTGTAGAGGTTTCATAAAAATTCTAGTTCGGTCGCAGTTGTTTCTAACACAAGCAAAAATAGAAAAATTAAACGTAAAATTGTAAGACTATTTATGGATTGATTCATTAAATCATACCTAAATCCATGATAGTGTTTGTGTTTGTGTTTGTAAGGATTGATTCCCTCTCTTGCTTTCTTCTTTGATTTGTTTCTTCAATGGTTCATAAACTTCTTAGATAATTTTTTAACACCTTACAGTATAACCAACCATAATGTTGTGTTTTTTAAAAGAGAGAGGGAAAGGGTCTTGGACCCATTTGAGATCAAGACTTTAAGACCCAATAACCATTATTTTAGGTTTTGATCATTGGACTCAAATCTATAAGTGACATGGGCCATTAAATAATCTAACAATCTCCCACTTGGCCCATGTTATGACTTGGTGATTCAACAATAAAACTTTAAGTGCATACAATACATAGAATCGATCAAGTCATCCTTAATTGAATTAAGATGATGGGATCATGGTGGTCACAAGTTATACATCATAATTCCTTCCATATATCACATAATCAACTTAACTCATAAAATTTTAAGTGGGTAATTTCGTAATTGTTATCTCACAAAAAAGAATTATTGTATAAAACATAATATGGATAAAAAGTAAGTGAGCAAAAAAATATAACTGTAATTAAATTCACAAGTGTCATATCTATATATACACATGTCAAAACGCTATGCTAACAAGGTCTTATCTATAATGCCCATTTGTTCAACATGGCCAATAAATGTTTTGGGCGGTAAACCTTTAGTTAATGGATCCACTATTATAAGATCAGTACCAATATGCTCAGTTGACAAGTCATGTTTTTGCACTTCTTCTTTCACAGACAAATACTAACAATATGCTCAATTAACACGTTATGTTTTTGCACTTCTTCTTTCACAGACAAATACTTCAAATCTATGTGTTTCGTACCCTTTGAATGCTTGTCATTTTTAGAGAAGAAAACAACTTAGAGTTATCACAATAAATTCTTAACAGTCTATTAATACTGTCGGTAATGCCAAGAACTAAGATAAAATTTCGCAACCACATTCCATGAACTGTGACCTTAAAACATGCCATAAATTCAGCCTTCATAGTGGAAGTAGTAATGACAGATTGTTTTCCACTTTTCCACAAAACTGCTCCTCCAACTAAGAGGAACATATAACCAAATGTAGATTTTCCTGAGTCTATACAATCGGCATGGTCTGAATCTTAGTAACCTATCAATTCAAGATAGGTTGATTTTCTATATATGAGCATACATTCCTTTGTGCCTTGTAAATATATAAGAACTTTCTTTGTAGCTTTCCAATAATCCATTCTAAGATTGTTTTGACATCGGCCTAACATTCCGAAAGTAAAATTGATATCTAGCTGAGTGCATATTTGAGCATACATTAAGCTCCCAAATACTGGCGCATAAGCAATATACTCCATTTCCTTATATTCCAAATCGTTTCATGAACATTGCATTTGACTAAATTTGTTTCCCTCCTAAATTGTAACTATCCCTGTGGAGCATTTTTTCATTTTAAATCTTTCTAATACTTTCTCGATATAACCTTTTTGAGACAATCCTAACAATCTTTGTGATCTACCATAGAATAATTCAATTCTTATCATATAGGATGCCTCACCCATATGTTTCATTTTGAAATTATTAGAGAGAAAATTCTTTATATCATGTAACAATACCATATTATTAGCAGTAAGAAGGATATCATCAACATATAGGACTAATATAATGAACTTGCTCCCACTAACCTTCATACAGATACATTGATCAATGGTGTTTTCAACAAAACCATAAGACGTAATGATATCATTAAATTTAAGATACTATTGTCGGGAAGCTTGTTTCAGTCAATATATTGACTTCTTTAATTTATACACTAATCTTTCCTTTCCTTTGGTCACTTTGTGAGTCACGTTTGGTATTAAAGACCCATTTACAACCCACTTACTTTGCATCTTCTGGGAGCTTAACTAATTCCCAGACATTGTTGTCATCCATTGATTTCAACTCTTCTTTCATAGCATTGAACCATTTTTCAAAATTGTTACATTCTACGACTTGTTTTAACGAGACTGGATCCTGATCAATGATCAAGTAACATTCATGTTCAAGTGAGTAAACTTCATAGTCACTCGAAATAGCTAGTCTTTTCTACCTAACAGACCTTCATAATGCTACTTCTTGTGGCATCACTTGATCATTTGTAACTTCAACATCATTAACTGATCCTTTATTAATATGTTCAATTTGTGGAAGTAGAACATTAATTTGTTGTTCCGGTATATTGCGTATCCGTGATGTAACAAGAGGAATAACAACCAGTGGGATCACATTTGATATAATATTTTCTACTTGACTCAGAGTAGTTTCTACTCGATTCTCGTGAATATCAACTTTTCGCAGTTCTCCAATCCTAGTGATTGGACCATTCTCAATGAACTGAACATTACCAGACTCATTTATTCTCGTACTATGATTAGGACAATAAAATCTATACCCTTTCGATATTTTGGGATACTCGATGAAATAACCACTAACGGTTCTTGCATCAAGCTTCTTTTTATGTGGATTATACAACCTTACTTCTACCGGACAGCCCCAAATGTGAAGGTGTCGTAAACTAGGTTTCCTTCTCATTCACAGTTCATAAGGTAGATTAGGAACTACCTTACTAAGAGAATCTTATTACGTAGATACGTAGCGGTCTTTAATGTATACATCCACAGTGATGAAGGTACAATACTATAATTTAACATACTCCTAACCATATCTATAAGAGTACGATTTTGCCTTTCAGCTACACCATTGTGTTGCAATGTACTAGGCATTGTGTATTGCGCACATATACCTTAACTTGCAAGAAACTTTGCAAATGGGCATAGAGATTATCCACTTTCATCAAAATTTTCATAATATTCACCACCTCTATCAAACCTCACTATCTTTACTTTTCTATCTAACAACCTTTCATCTCATTAACGAACACCCCTTATATGTCTACAGACTGAGACTTCTCACGTAGCAGATAAACATAACCATATTGTGAGAAATCATCAATAAAGGTAATGAAATATTTTTCGTCGTACTAAAAAGGAACGTCGAAAGGACCACAGATTTCAGTGTGCATTAATTCAAGTAATTCGCTACTTCTTGTGGCTGAATTCCTTAATATATGTTTGGTTTGCTTATCTTTAATGCAATCCACACATATATCCCAGTCAGCAAAATCCAATTGAGGTAAGATTTTATTTTTCACTAACCTCTATACCCTTTCCTTGGATATATGACCTAATATTTGATGCCACAAAAAAGCAGAACATTCCTTATATGCACTATGTTTATTTCCTATAATATGGTCAACATGAAATAGAGATTTAGCAAAGTCAGCGTCAAGATTGAAATGATATAAACAATCAATTAAAGTACCAGAACTATAATAGTACTTGTGTTTATATAAAGAAAACACACAATTTCCAGTCTTAAGGTTAAAACCATCATCATCCAACATTGCAATAGAAACTAAATTCATAGCACAGTCAGGAAAATAAATACAATTTTTTAGATCCAGGTGACACCTAGTGTCCAAGATCAACCTGTATGTCCCAATGCCCTTTATTTGTGCCTTCATTTTGTTCCCCATATACAAGAACTTTTTCAGTTCTGTTTATGGTCTGGATTGAAAGGAATCCCTGTTTAACATGTGACACATAAGTAGTTGCACCAGAATCTAACCACCAGGTATTATTAGGCACTTCAATAAGATTTGATCCAAAAGATGCTAAGATATAGTATGTACCTTTCTTTTCGAACCAAGCCTTTCTTTTAAGGCAATCCTTCTTGAAGTGACTAAGCTTTTTGCAAAAGTGGCACCTCTTATCTTTATAGATTCGACCCTCATTAACTTTGTTTAGAGCTTTGTCCTTATGTTTGCCTTTCTTTCCTGGTTTGTCCTTACTGCTACTAGCTCCTTGATGAAACATGAGATGAACATAATATTCCTTCATTTTCTTCAATCTCCCTTCCTTCTGAACCAATATGGGCTTAATCTTTTGAAAGTTTCATTTTTCCTTAATGGTGTTATAATTCACCTGGAACTGGTCGAACTCAAAAGGAAGTGAGTTGATAATGAACTGTACAAGGAAGGACTCACTTACATCCATACCCATGGATTTCAATTTTGCAGCTAGATTTGACATATGTGTTACATGATCATGAATAAGCTATGACCAGTTAAACTTTTTAGTCATCAACTCACTCATTAAAGTCCCTACTATGGACTTGTCAGCTATATCAGATTGGGAGTATTCTTTAAGCTTTAATATGAACTCCTTTGCATTGTCCGTTTTAGGCATTGATGGCTTGACATTTTCAGCGATCGTCATTCGCATTAAATTCAA
>JAOQMP010066366.1:0-10325 GCA_027563575.1 Erythroxylum pedicellare | reverse complement strand
TGTACATTTGATGTATAAAACTGTTGTTTTGGAGTAATGAAAAGAGAAATTTGATTTGAAAAATATTGTAATTTACAATTACAATTTTTATTATTCATATGTATATGATGCCATATGTAGTTCTGTAGTGGTCGTACGTAGCACTCCCTTATCGTAGGCTATGTATCGGAATGACCTACGGGCGTCCCGGTGCGTACCCTAGGGTAATGGGGTGTTATGTTACAGTAGGAATTGTAGATTGTGCTTCTTGTTGTTGTGAATTGCTGCTTTCTTCTTCTTTATCACTAGAGGATGACTCCCTTGTTCCTCGATGTTTAATGGTTGCTCTCTCATTATAAGGACGCAAATTACATCCCGCGAAGCTCAATAGTCCACAAACATATAAGTACCTTGGGTTGAAAACTTTTGTCGGAACACATTTCATCGTTGTAAGGTCGAGACCCACTAATTGAGCTAATGCTTTCAAAATGTATCCTAATCCCAACTTGGTGCTTGAAGGCCGTTCCATTTGCGCAAATCCTTTCAACAGGTGTAAGGAGGTACAATAGGGTGTGTTGTTTGAAACACACCATAAAGCATATAGCTCCTAACTTGATACCTTATTACTCTCTACTTTACTGAAAATGGATACCGCCATGAATTTGTGAAGAAGGATCAATGAAGCATCCCGAATAAGTAGGTTTGGGGTGTTATGAACTAAATAGTGCGATGAACCCCCAGTAATTGTTCTCTAGAAATCCCTCGGGGAAAAATCACCATTTGGGTTAATCGATCTAACTTGTGGTAACCCAAATAAAATTTCCAACATTGAAGCATCCATCACCCATTCTTGTTCGTCCATCCTAAACTTCAATTTTATGAATTTCGTCCCTTCCACTACCAAAGTGGTATAAAATTCGTGTACTAGCTCTTCATAAATCTGCCATTCGCCCATAATCAACTAAAACTGTCCCAATCGGTCGGTCATAGCTAGAAGATTGTCTTTCATACCTAGCTGCATCACCGTCTCCCAATCAAAGTACCTTGGAATAATAATTTTTTTACCTTTCACCTTTTGATACTTCTTCCCTTCCTCATGCGAGAAGATGGAAAAGGGGTGGAATATTGCGTCGAGAGATCTGACATTAACTGTCTAACTGCCTTTCCCTTCCCTTTAGACTTTGATGCTACCATCCTTCCTCTTGATATTCTCTTCAATAGGTGATTTAGTTGAAGGATATGTTGAAGGGAATGGTTCTCTTGCTTTTCTTTACACAAAACTTTCGAAACTAGGGTTTAAAGAGTAGAATAACACAAGAAAACTCCCATAAAACAAGTTTAAATAGGTAAAGGAGACATGAAGGTAGTTAAAGACTCATAAATTTAGGTTGGGAATTGAGAAATAATTTAAAATTTAAATGATACCTCGTGTAGTGCGATCAGCTTGTGATCGCACCCTAGCTGTATCTTTAGCATAATGTCACAGCCATGATCGCATCCTAATGATGTGCGATCGCACCCGAACGGTATGCACAATTCATCATCTGTCGCAATCGCACCTTAAAAATTTGTGATCGTACTCGAATGGTATTCACAAATCCTTCTCTATCACTATCGCACGATAAAAGCTTGCAATTGCAATCGAAGCATCCAAGAATTATTCCATAGTCACGATCGCACTACAGTGACTTGTGATCGCACCACATGGGTTTCCTACAAAACAACTTCTCAAACAAACAAACAAAAAAACTTTGTATTTTATTTACTCCTAGCACACACACATGCTAATTTTAGGGTCTTTTAGCATGACCGAAGCCTATCTTTCAAATGTTAAATTGAAAAGCCATTACCTCCTTAGGTCTATGAATAAGACCTCTAAGATAAAGCTTACATCTTTGCCCATTCACCTTGAACTTCTCACCGCGTGCATTGTCAAGTTCCAAAGCTTCATTCCCATAAAATGTGATGACTTTGAAAGGTCACTCCATATTGAACTCAGCTTTCCTGGAAATAACCTCAACCGAGAGTTATATAACAAAACAAAATCTCCTTCTTTGCAATGCTTATCTTTAATACGCTGGTCCTGCCATCTTTTGGTTCGCTCTTTGAATAATTTGGCATTATCATAAGTTGTGTAACGTAACTCCTCCAACTCTTGCAATTGCAACAATCTTTTATTCCCTGCTACCTTGCCATCCATATTAAGAGTTTTGAGAGCCCAGTACGCTTTGTGTTCAAGCTCCATAGGCAAATGGCATGCCTTAACATAAACAAGTCTATAGGGAGTTGTTCTAATCGGTGTCTTGATAGCTGTCCGATATGCTTATAAAGCATTGTCAAGCTTCATCGTCTAATCTTTCCTTGCTCTATTCGCCGTTTTCTCCAAAATCCATTTTAACTCCCTATTGACCACTTCCACTTGCCCACTTGTTTGTGGATGATAGGGTGTTGCCACCCTATGCTGCACACTATATCGTTTAAGCAAAAGTTAGATTTAAGTTACAGAAATGAGAATCACCATCATTGATTAAAACACGTAGAACCCCAAACCTCACGAACAACCCTTTTAAAATTTTTGTCACCACCCTTCCATCATTACTTGAGTTAGCACTAGCTTTCGGCCACTTGGAGATATAGTATACTCCCACCAATATGTATTTGTTTCCATTTGATAAGAAACGGTCCCATGAAATTGATTCCCTATACATCAAATATCTCAGCCTCTAATAAGCTCGATTCTTGCATCTTGTCCCTTTTTTAAACATTTCACATTCTTTGACATCTATCACATCTTTGTACAAACTTCCTCGTATCATGGTTCAACGTTGGCTAGTAAAATCTGCATTCCAAGATTCTACTCGCAGTTCTATTTCCCCTATAATTCCCTACATAAAGTGAATCATGACAATAAGTTAACACAAAGAGCATATCACCTTCTAGAACACATCTCTGAATTAATCCATCAGCATAAATTCTAAATAAATATGGTTCTTCTCAGTGTTAATCCTTAATATATGTTAAGAACTTCTTCTATTATTGATAAGAGAAATCGGAAGGAATGATACTGCTCACCACATAATTTACTATCTCAGCAAACTATGGGGTTTCCAACTGCTGAATAAGGAAAAATTTCTCATTTGGAAATTCTTCTTGAATTGGTAAATCATCTATATTATTCTCTTGCTCGATTCGAGATAAGTGATCTGCCATCACATTTTCGACTCCCTTTTTATCCTTAATTTTAATGTCAAATTCCTGCAATAACAACACCCAACGAATTATCTTGGCTTTGCATCTTTCTTATTAAGTAAATACCTCAATGTTGCATGATTTGAGAAGATTATTGTTTTTGCTCCAAGTAGGTATGATCTAAATTTCTCACATGCAAAAATCACTGCCAAAAGCTCCTTCTCAGTTGTTTTGTAGTTCAATTTGGCTCCTAATAATGTTTTGCTTGCATAATAGACTGCATGTAATTTCTTATCCCTTCGATGTCCTTATACACATCCTACAACATGATCACTTGCATCACACATCACCTCGAATGGTAATGACAAATCAGGGGCTACCAAAACTGGTGCTATAGTGAGAGTCGCCTTCAGAGTGTTAAAGCCTGCACACACTCAGCATTAAAATCAAACGATGTGTCTTTCACAAGTAAAATAGTTAAGGATCGAGCAATTATGGAAAAATCTTGAATAAATCTTCTATAGAACCTGGCATGTCCCAAGAACAAATGAACTCCTTTCAAATTTGTAAGAGGTGGTAACTTTGCTATCACATCGATCTTAGCCCTATCAACTTTAATTCCCCTGTTGGAAATTTTATGCTTGAGTACTATGCCCTCACTTACCATAAAGTGGCATTTCTCCTAGTTGAGAACTAAACTTGATTCTTCACATCGCGTAAGCACCTTCCCTAAATTCTTCAAACATGCATCAAACAAATCACTAAAAATTGAAAAAATCATCTATAAATATTTCCATAAAATCCTCCGCTAAATCAGCAAAAATTGTGGTCATACACCGCTGAAACGTTGCTGGAGCATTACACATCCCGAAAAGCATTCTTCTATACACAAATGTTACATAGGGCATGTGAGTGTGATCTTCCCTTGATCCTGGGGATAGATAAAAATTTGATTATAACTTGAATATCTGTCTAAGAAATAATAAAAAGTATGACCTGATACTTTCTCCACGATTTGATCAACAAATGGTAATGGGAAATGATCTTTTCGCGTAGCAGAATTCAACTTCTTGAAATCAATGCACACTCTCTACCTCGATCTATCCTTTTAGGAATAACCTCACCTTCCTTATTTCTAATGACGGTCATACCTCTTTTTTTCGGCACACATTGAATTAGACTTACCCAATCACTATCTAAAATAGGATAGATAATGCCTGCATCCAGTAATTTAATAACCTCCTTCTTTACGACTTCCTTCATGTTTGGATTTAATCACCTCTGTCGTTCCCTCAAAAACTTGCTTCCTTCCTCCAAGTAAATTCTATGTATCACTACGTCGGGGCTAATTCCTCTTAGATCAAAAATTTGCCACCCCATCACTCTAACATGCTTCCTCACTAACTCCACCAACCATTGTTCCTGCTCATTTGTCAAATTATTGGAAACAATAATAGGTAGGGTTTCCCCCTTCCTTAGAAATACATACCTCAAATGACTAGGAAATGGTTTCAACTCTAGAACTGGTGGACTCACAATGGACGGTGGAGCTAGATTTGTTTCTCACAACAACTTCTTTATTCTTTCTTTTTCACCCTTACTTTAAACCAATAAACTCTACATCTGGATCAAAAGAGACTTCTTTCTCCTTATTTTTCTCCATACTTAACACACATTCATCCACAATATCAACCTTCATACAAATCTTATTATCCATGGGGTGCTTCATGGCCGTCCTTATACGAAACTCCACTTTCTCCTCATCAATGCACAATATAAGTTTCCCTCTATAGACATCTACTAAAGCTTTACCTATATAGAGGAATGGATAGCCCAAAATCAAGGGGCATTCTGAATCAGCCTCAAAATCCAAAACCACAAAATCCACTAGAATTATAAACTTGTCCACTTTAATGAGCACATCTTCCATAATCCTAAATGACCTCTTAATTGATTGATTCGCTAGTTGTAGCACCATCGACGTCAGTTTAACCTGTCCAAGACCTAATTTCTGAAAAACTGAATGGGGCATCAAGTTTATACTTGCAACCAAATCACACAAACATTTGTTAAATTGTATATCACCAACTACACAAGGAATTGTGAAACTACCAGGATTTTGTAGTTTCGAAGGAATAGCGTTGGAAATAATTGAACTACATTTTTTTGGAAGCTGCACAGTCTTATTAATTATAAGTGACCTCTTATGAGTTAGGATATCTTTCAGAAATTTAGCATACTTGGGTATATGTTCCAATGCCTCCACAAAAGAAAGATTAATCTGTAAATTTTTTAACTTTCAAGAAATGGAGCAAAATGACTATCATACTGGTGTTTCTTAAGTTATTAAGGAAAAGGAATAAGTAGTACATACTTACCTGCTTCAGCTTGCTTATTTTTACCTGAATTATGGTGCTCACAATTGCACCTTCTGTTGTTACGATTGCACCTGAGACTAGGTTTCTCTAGTTCTAACTTAACTCCCAGAGTGCAATCGCACCCGTCTTTCTCACGATCATAACAGAAGCTTTGCAATCCTCTTTATTTATCATCAATAGGCTCGCGATCACACCCTTCAAGCTCATGATCGTGACCTTTATTTTTTCCCCGATTTTCCAGCTCCTTACCACTCCTCAGTTGTATAGCTTTTAGAGAGTCCTTTTGATTTGGTTATGTGGTACTCAGGAAACCTCCAAGGTTCTGTTGAGCAAGAGTAGTTTCCAATTGTCCCACTTAGATCTTTAAATTGTGAATTGAAGAAAAGTGATTTTTCGCTATTTGATCAACCTTTGCTTCTAACTTCTATTATTATTCATCTTATTGATTCAACTTAGTTCTAATCATCTCCATAAATTTCTCCATTTTAGCCTCGAATGGATTCCTAGGCTGAAGCTGTCTTTGCTGTCCCACTGTGTTGTTATTATTAGTCTATGAAAAGTTGGGATGATTCCGCCATCCAGGATTGTAAGTATTTGAAAATGGGTTGTTCCCTGGACATTTATTCCCCACAAAATTGAATTTCTCAGTCCTACCAACTATTGGGTACTGATTGGTGAAATGCCCTTGTTGATTGCATAATTCACATACACTTTGAATTGATGCCACTGACGAACTTGAAGTGAAATTGCTAATATGTTTCGCACGGTTTGCAACTTCGGCCTATAATGCAGTCATTGGATCTAGAGACAAAACCCCCTTCTGCTCTTTTATCATTGATCAAGATCTATCTGATGCCTATAATGCATTAGTAGCTGCCATTTCTTCTAGTAAATCATAGGCCACATCAGTTTTCTTCTTCATTAAAGATCCTCCTGCCACTGCATCAATTGTACCACGAGTAGTGGTGTTAACTCCATTGTAAAAGGTTTGTAACAATAATTCCTGAGGAAAATTGGGGTGAGGAAAACTTCGTTGTAACTCTTTGAACCTTTCCTACACCTTATACAGGGTTTCACCATCTTGTTGCTGGAAGTTGGTGATTTCCTTAATGATCTTAGCTTTTTTGGCTAGCGGGAAATATTTGGACAAAAATGCTTAATCTAACTCAGTCCATGTATTAATGGCTTGATGGAAGAGAATTTAGCCACATATTAGCTTTATCTTTTAGAGTGAATGAAAATAACCGTAATTGAATTGTGTCATTTGTTACTCCATTCTACTTGAAAGTGTCACAAATTTCTAGGAACTTTGTGATATGGGTATTTGGATCTTCATTTGATAACCCATAAAACTGCATTATCGCTTGTAATTGGAACAGAGTTGATTTGATCTCAAAATTGTTTGCTGTCACAGCAGGCCTTGTCAAACGTTACTGATTTGGCTGAAATCTAGGCCTAACTACATCCATCAATGTTCTTTGCTCCTCTGACATGATATTCTCTGAAAGTGCAGCTTCAATTGCACATGTGTCTTTGGTAGATTGACATAAAGCTGTTTCTAAATGAGTAACTTCGTTATGAAATTCAACCAAAGGCTTCGTAGAATTTTTCATTTTTCTCTTTGACATACACTTGCAAAGAAATGAAGTACTTAAATTAACCTATAATTAAATTAAAAATCATGATAAATAAATCCCTGATAATGGAACAAAAAATTTGATGAGTTATAAAATAGAAACATACTCGAATCCCAACCGCAAGCGTACAGGTTATTGTAGTACGATTATCATTCCCTTAAAGATCTATACTAAGCACCAATTAAATTCTTTCCATATTGTGTAAGTTAATAATGAAAAGATTTAGAATTTGAGAAGGACATAAATAAATCAACAATGTTGAAATTACCAAGACAAAACTAATGTGTAAGAAATGGAATTGCTTTTCACAAATTCACAAGATTAAAAGTTCCAAAAATTGTTTCAACTCCTGCTAAATAAATTTGAATCCTATTATTCTACTATCCCAAGTTTCTTAAGAAGTAACTCTCCTCTCTCAAGTTTGAATTACCTACTCGATTTTATTGTAATGTAAATGTCTCAATTTGAATATGAATGAAGAGATAAACCGCATAACTTTTGAGGAATAAAACTTAGGAACTAATCTCCTAGCATGAAGTTATATTTGTATGATTTGTCTAAAAGAACTTAATTCTCATAAAGATCTAAATAAAACTATTCATAAGAACAACAACCATACATAGCAAAAGTTTAGAAGACAAGATTCACCATAGAGGGTGAAACAATTTTTGAATAAGAAACTAGAAGGTGCATATCATAAACAAACTGGAAATTAGATGAAAAGAAAACAAATGTTCATATGCCCTAAATTGCAAATTCATAGAGCTCTTATTCCTCTATCTTCTTCCTGCTTCCTCGTTCCTTTCTTCCCCCTATCTTTTCATACCTCTCTTCTTTTAATATTACTTTCTTCCTTTTCCCATAATTGTCCACTTCCACTGAATTGCAACAGCTCCCCCACATATTGACGACTGCTTTTAACTGTTCACTATTGCTTTAAACATGTAAGGAAATGTTGTAATTTCCCCTGAAGTTGCGAATTGCAATTGTACCATAACACTTGTGATCGCACCCTGACACTTGCGATCACACCCACATGTGAATAGCCTATCTTATGGTCAAAAGTCTTGACTGCGACCACACCATGCTGACTCGCGATTGCACCCGAAGCTACCTCCAGAAGACCCTGATATTGTAATCGCACTGTAATGACTTGTGATCTCACCTTTATTGCGCTCGTACCAATCTCCCTCATGATCGCACCAGATACATTTTTCCTTGTTTATTTCACCAAGTTTTATCATCTTACTCCCCTATTCCTTCACACTCAAAAAAACATCAAAGTTGCCTAAAAACTAAACTAAACTACAAAATCAAGAATGAAAAGTACCACAAACATAACTAAAAACATTAACACTCAGCAAGTAAAAAGACACACATCAGTGTGTAACAATAAAAGGTCCAATCCAATGAGATCGAAGTTTACCTGGGAAGAGGCGAAGACATGATTGGTAAAGAAGAACTTTTTGACCCACATAGAACTCCTTCTTACAAATAATCTTGTTATAGACTACCTTCGACTTCTTGCAAATCCTCATGTTTTGGTAGGCATCATTCCTTATCTCCACCAACTCTTGCAATTGTAGTTTCCTAAAATTTCCAGCCCAATCATAGTTCAAGTTACATTGCTTAATGGCCTAAAACGCTTTGTGCTCTTCTATTGGAAGGTGATAAACTCTCTTATAAACCATCCTAAAGGGTGACATTCCTAAAGGGGTCTTGTAAGCTGTTTTATAAGCCCACAATGCATCTCCCAATCTAAGACTCCAATCCTTTCGATTAGGTTGCACTGTCTTATCCAAGGTAGACTAGATCTCACTGATTATTACTTTGGGAATGCCAAACCTGTCAAAGATGTTAGCCTTAACAAATCCAACAACAACTTAGCATCATCAATTCTAGTAGGAATAACCTCAATCCATTTAGATACATAATCCATAGCAAGTAAGATATAAAGATAACCATAAGAAGAGAGAAAAGGACCTATGAAATCAATACCTTAACCATTAAATATCTCACTAAAAGTCAAAGTAGTTTGCGGCATCTGATCTCTCTGAGTTATGTTACCAATTCTTTGACATCTTTCACATGATTTATAGAAGTGGAATGTATCTTAAAACAAGGAATGCAAAAAATCCCACATTCAAGCACCTTATAAGCTGTACGCTTGGCACCAAAATGACCACCATAAGAATAAGTATGAAAAAAAGCAAGTATGGAACTAAATTCATTTTGTAGCACACATCTCCTAATAACTTGATCAACATAGAACTTCCATAAATATGGATTATCCCAATAATAATAATTAGCATCATCACGGAATTTATCTCTTTAGGATTTAGACATACCTGAGGGTAACTCATTAGTAACCAAAAAGTTAACTAAATCAGCATACCATGGCCGAGGAGTAGCATGGAGGACGGTATACAGTTGTTCATCAGGAAAGGTCTCCTTGACAGGAACAACATCATCTCCCTTAGCATTAAGTCTGCTCAAGTGATTAGTAACAAGGTTCTCAGCTCCCTTCTTATCCTTAATCTCAAGGTCAAACTCTTGTAGGAGCAAAACCCATCTGATAAGACGCGACTTGGACTCCTTTTTCTTTAAGAGATACCTAAGAGCTGCTTGATCAGTGAAAATAACACCTTTTATGTCAAGTAAGTATGACTGAAACTTTTCAAGATCAAAAACAACAGCAAACAATTCCTTCTCAGTTGTATGGTAATTGCCTTGAGCTTCATCCAATGTCCTAGAAGCATAAGCAATCATATGTAAAGGCTTCCCTATATGCTACCCAAGAATAGATCCGACTACATAGTCACTAACATCACACATAATCTCAAAAGGAAGCTTCCAATTAGGTGGTTGGATGATGGGTGCCATTGTCAACTTATTTCTCAACAAGTCAAACGCATCCTTGCACTCTTGGGAGAAGATGAACTCGCCATCTTTGGCTAGCAACTTGCATAGAAGCACGGCTCCCTTGATAAAATCCTTAATAAACCTGCGACAGAAACCTGCATGTCCAAGAAAAGATCGAACATCCCTCACAGAGGAGGGGTAAAGCAAGGACAAGATAATATCTATCTTAGCTTTATCAACCTCTAAGCCACGTTCAGAAACCACATGCCCTAAAACTATC
>JAOQMP010066365.1:0-10327 GCA_027563575.1 Erythroxylum pedicellare | reverse complement strand
TTTATTGGCTTCTTTATGATTGATTAAAGAATGAAGTGATGCATTTGATGCATATCTCTTCTTTCTTTTGATGTTAATCGAAATTGAGAAAAAGTAAGAAGGTGTTCTTGCATTTTTGACTCTCTCTCTCCTATCTTGCATGGTATACCCGAAAATTGCATGAGAGGTGTCTCATCTTTGGCTTCATTCTCCTAAGGAAAAATCTATTAAAATGTTTCTTCTCCTTTCCCACCAAAGGATCTAGTTAACTAAGTTGTCCAAGAAGAACAAGTGGTAGATCGGATTGGTCTAGGATACAATATCGAGAAGAGGATACAATAACGAGAAGAGGATACATCACCTAGGAGAGGATACATTATCGAGGATAGGATAGCACAACAGGGAGTTAAAGCTATAGCGAAGGAGTCGGTAAAAATTTCTATCTTGTTAATATGCAAATGTTTATCCTTATACCATATCATGTATGTCTATGCATGTTGATTTGGTTATATTGCTTCCACTGCAATTTTGATTTCTAAAAAGTTTTGAAATCTAACGTTTTATCCAAATCATGCATGCTTTGTTTTTCCGATCCAACAATTAGCATCAGAGCCAGTTTTCTTATGCATGATTTCAGTTCCTATATGTAATGCATGAGTTAGCAATCAGTTTTGTATGCTGCATATTTTTATGTGATAGAAATATATATGGTGTATATTTTGCTCTTTTGGTTGTCCATAGACTCTAAAGTTACCTTGTAAATTTTGTTCATTTGGTTTGTAACAAGGAGGGTGGTCTATCATCGTCATGTTTCCTCCTTGGTTTCATCTTTATGTTTTCTTTGATTATGTAATGTCAAAAATCATGTAATGATGAAGATGAAGAAATGAAGAGGTAAGGTTTCGGTTTTGTTTAAAGTGTATTGGCAAAATTTCGGTTGTTAGAAAACCAAAGTGCTAGAATTTTGTGTTGACAAATTTTTGGTTTTATGACATAACAAGTTTTAGTTTTGATTAAAAATAAATGCTGGAATTTTTTGTTTCATATAGATAAGTTTTAGTTTTGATGAAAAATAAGTGCTAGATTTTTTGTTTCATATGGAAAACTTTTAGTTTTGACGAAAAAACCAGTGTTGAAATTTTTGTTTTCAAAGTGACAAATTCGTTTTAATGAAAATAAAAAGTTTGTTGTAAAAGAAAAGCCATTACACACTTTTTACCAAATGGACCAGGTCATGTGAGCGAAGAGCTCGAAGCGGAAGATCCAAGTCCAAAAAGAAATTGTTAGGTCTAAAAGCCTTGTAATAGTTTTTATGTTTCTAGGATGGACAATCAAAAGTGGCTTATTAGTTCATGTGATGAATAGATAAATGAATGCAAATAATATGTGATATTATATGATTGCATGTCATTTAGAAAATTCCCATCCCTAGACTTTGCCATGAATTCATTATGTATGAGATATATAATGAAACAATATAGGATGGATAACAAATTGCATCTAGATAAGATGGTATTTATTAAAACTTAAAGCCCAAAAGGATTGAGTGGGAGAGGATGCTCATGTGAGAGTCCACAATCTCCATATAATGTGGTGAAGTGTTACTCCCCACCGGAGGCATGAATCCTAGATCTTGCATGGTTTAGGTCTCCTTAGGGATAAGTCCATTTATTGGTAGCAAATGTGACCTCCCACCGAGGTATGGTTTATAAGTACCTTTAGTGGACGAACCAAATGGTTACACACTCAATATATTTTATCAATAACCTGCCCATCGTAGCTCTGTTGGTAAAAGTATGGACCAAATTATGGCACTTCTCAAAAAGTTAGGCATGAAGATGCTTGGTAGTTTTTTGAGTGGGAGGGTCCCATTTTTTCTTTTAATGGGTAAGATGACCTACCGTTACTTAGTCTGTTATAGATAAGAAAAATAACCATCATATAAAGTTTTAAGTTTTTTAAATTTTGTTCAATCTATCATCATGCATACATGCATCATGATTCTATACAAAGTTCCAATATTGTTGACTAGTATGCTCATGTTTTAATAATTTATATTTTCCGATATAATCAACCACAATATGAATCCACTCACTTTGCTTTTGACAAATAAAAAATTGGAAAATGGAGATAATTTTAATGAATGGAGATGTAACTTTGACATTGTTCTTCCATATGAATAAATTTTATAAGTATTAACTGAAAATGAGCATGCACCTTCGGGTGGAGATTCAACTCCTAAGATAGTCCAACAATATGAGTGATGGCAGAATGCTGATAAGACTACTAAGCGTTATATTCTAGCTTCTGTCAACGGTATATTGCAAAAGAAAATTGCTTGTATGAAAACTGCTAATGCAATGGTCCATCACCTATATGAGATGTTTGGAGTGAAGACTAGGTCTGTAAAAGTTAAAGCTATCCAAACCTTTCACGATCTCAGATAAAAATTTGGTGAACCGGTGCAAGATTACATGCTTAAGGTAATCTCTACAGTCACTGAGGATAAGATGCTTGGGGTGGACATGAATACAAACACGTAGATGATTATGATCATCAATAGCTTCAACTCTTCTTTTCAACTGTTTAAGTTGGACTATGAGTTCAAAAGTAAGATTACACCTTGAGTGAGTTGATGTATACCATCCAGAGTACGGAGGAGATATTAAATATCAAGGCTCATAGGCTAGACGCTGATGTAGCATCTTCTTCTAAGGCCAAAGGTAACGGAAAGCAAAAGAAGAAGGGTCCAATGAAAAAGAAGGCCCAAATAGGGTTCAAGGCCCACTCATGAAAAAGAAGGCCAAAGAGAACATCAAAGGAAAATGTTTCCACTAGGATATGATGGGCCACTGGAAAAGAAACTATTCGATCTACCTTAAGTCCCTTAAAAGAGAACAAGATATGGGTTTCCTAAGTTTGTTACGAACTAGAAATGTGGCAGATTTATTTGATTCTTAGAAGTTAGATTCAAGAGCCACTAAACATGTTTGCAATTCTTTGTAGGGGTTCCAGTAAAGGAAAAGACTAACTAAAGTTCAGTTTCTAGTCAAGATAGCAGATGGATCGTATGTTTTAGCAGAATCAGTGGGAGTAGTTATCTTGGAATTTCTTAGTAGTTATAGGTTATATTTGGAGAATGTTTATTACATGCCAATGATTGTAACGTACATGATTTCTGTTTTTTGTCTAATAAAATCTAGTTATTCCTTATATTTTGAAAATGTTGTTTCAATATATGATAATAAGGATTTTATTTGTAATGCTATAATTAAACAGGGATTGTTCTTTATAGAAGCTATGACAGGCTCACTTAACACCACAGAATTGATAAAACTAAGACAATCAATGTCTCTAACATTAATTCAAAATATCTATGGCACTTAAGAATGGGTCATATCAATGAGAAAAGACTTGATAGGTTAGTAAAGGATGGGTCCTTATAGGCTTGGATAATGATCCATTACCTACCTGTGAATCTTATATTGTAAGAAAAATGACCAAAGCCTCATTTCCTTCTAAAGGAAATAGATCTAAATCCTTATTGGACCTGGTACATACTGATGTGTGTGGGCCCATGAATATACAAGCTACAGTAGGTTATGAATACTTCATAACCTTTATAGATGATTACTTTAGACATGGCTATTTGTATTTGATGTATAAAAAAAGTGAGTCCTTTAAAAAGTTCAAAGAATTCAAAGCTGAAGCTGAGAAGTAGCTAGGCAAGCCATTAAAACAACGTTGATCAAATTGAGGGGGTGAGTACTTATCTGGAGAATTCCAACAATATTTAATTGACAATGAAATGGTATCCAACCTATCAGCTCCTCAAACACCTCAACAGAACGTAGTTGACTAAGACCAGTGATGGTCCAATATTCAAAAGGAACATTACAAATGTAGATCCAAAGGGTATGTGTTCTTACTTGATGTCCCTCCATCTTCATTCCAAGTCTTTCTCCAGCATATATTTCTTATTTACATGCTGGGGTCTTACTTGTAGGATTTTCTTTAATCATAGTGTTAAGAATTTGAATATGAATACATCATCAATGTTAATAAGAATGCTATATAATCCATGTGGTTTCCAGTTACTCATTGCCTATTGTTTTATCACAGGGAATGCAACTTTTGTTTCTAAAAATAAACGAAGTAAGATGGAGTTCCATTTTTTGACACCTACTTTAAGAATTTCTAAGGGAGGGGATACAATTCTATTGTTAGAATATTCATTAGGAGGGTAGAATTTGAGCTTCAACTTAACTTTGGATTCCCCAGTAACTTGAACTCAGGATCTCCTAATGGGGGGAACAATAACGTCTTCAGGTTGACAAGGGGAATTAGATTTAAAAGAGGGATGAATTTTGGATGAGGGGGAAGATGGATGAGTTATCCAAGAGTATGAGTTTAAAAGTGGATAATTTTCAAAAGCCATAGAGGAAGGGTAATAAATACTGGATTAAATTAATTTTAGACAAATAGGGGTAGTTGTAAGAGGTTAATGTAATAAGGGGAGGTCAAGAAGAAATAATATGTAGCGAGAAGGGTAAAGTAAAGAAGTATAGAAGCTATAAGTGAGGGATAGAAAGGATAGGAGAAAAGGAAGAACTTGGATAACAAAGTAAAGAAATAAAGTAATGAACATGTAAAATGCAGTTAATAGAAAAAGCAAGCAGACTCACAGAGGTAGTCGTAAAGATCAACAGAGTAGGATGAACAGTACTTCAAGCAAGAAGAACAGCCTATTTATAGTAATTTGGGGCCCCTAACAGATGTTGGAGCCAAGAATTAGCCATTACAATACCTATATGTAATGAAGTAGTCAACCAATATGCATTAAAAGCTCTAGATTCACTAGCCTTTAGAATATTGATTGACCAACAGACATATTTGGTTGACCAATATAGCAAATTGGTTGACTAGTATATCAACCAATGTTAAAGAAAGCTTACAATAGATTGAATTTAACGACTTTAACTTATATTTGTCGATTACTAAGTTATATCAGTTGACTAATCACCTTAAAAAATGATTTTAACAACTTCAAATGCTCAAAACCAACTTGTTTAATCCAGTTCAATGCCTCTTGATGAATGTAAAGACTCATGTAACAAATTGAAATGAAGTTCTTATGTATGGTGAGCATTTTATATCACCAAACTAACAAAGTGATATCCCAATTAATATTAAAAACTAAAGAGTGACCTTGATAAGCCTTGATTTTCCTTTATTCTTGTTTTGATCTTCATTTTGATTGTTGTAATCTTTAACTTCTCTTTATCAACTTCATAAGTTATCTTTTTAAGGTTATAAATTTGTTCTTATATTGCTTTTCATCAAAATAATAAACACATTACTAGTAATAATTTTTTTTATCATCAAAACATCAATTGGAACCTCTTTTGGATCAGTAATCTTCCTCTTTTTAATGGTGACAAAATATTTATGATATTGGAGAACCATAACAAAGTTAAGCACACAAAAATATCAATATAACAATTAACTCCCTCTTAATTCATGCATAAAACCTAATTCAATGTCAAGAATAGAAAAGATATTAAAAATCAAAGAGAAATCCATGCATGAAGATAACATAAATTTACATTACACATAAAGTGCTAGAAATATAAAAAAGAGAAAACAATCACTCCCCTTAAATTTACTCCCACTAATTCTCATATCATCAATCTTTCTACCCTTTTTTTGGAATCATAAAAATATCATTATCTAAAAATGAAAAAAGTAAAGTGTCAGGATTCAAACTAACTTGGTAAAAAGGAGATAAACTCATTAGATTAAGATTAATAAAATTTCTTACTAAAAAGTGCTATTAAGTATTTAAGGAGTTAAAACAAAAGGTTAATTTGAAGGAAACATCCCTACTTGTGTCTAATTTGAAAATTCCCAAATTTTGGTATTATGCCTAAGTTGAAAGATTCAATTAAAACTATACGGGAAAATTTTGTGGCTATGGAGGATATAAACATAAAATATGATAAGAGAAGAAAAGAGGCGAAGGAAATAATAAAAATAAGAGGATTGGTTAAATATATGCCTTGATTGGTCAACCTGTGTTTGTTTTTAAGAGAAAAGAAAAAGTAAGTAGTCGAGGTGTGGAGAAAAAAAAAGTGTCGATTTAGACTACGATCTATCGGAGGACCGGTGAAATATATTGGTCATACTATGTTGTTTATTTATCGACCAAGGATGATGATCGAACTCTTCGCAAACTTTTAAGAAAGAAGAGAGTCTTAAAATCAAGGACATTCGTTGGCAAGTATGGCTGTCTATGTCACCAGACGAGCTATCAAACAAAGAATAAACTCACTAGAAAGCCAGAAAATATAGTTTTTGGTTACACTAGTTGACCATTTTAAGATATTGATTGACCAATTTGTTCTATAAAGTTAAAAAAAATCTTTAAAACTCAAATTTAAACATCGAAACACTTAATGGGACTTAGTAATATCAATAAAGAATTATCAAAAACCTTAAAAGATACTTCGAATAAACAAAGTGTAACACCCAAATACCCCCTGGAAGAATATATGGATGCCACACAAACAGTACAAATGAACCAAAGCATTCTAAATCTTCCTTTTTAGCAATTCAAACAAACATACACTATAATTCATTCCAAGTTGAGTTATAAACAAAATACATTATACAGATTGAACTTAATACAAACATATCTTAAATCCCAAACCATCTTGTAGTATAGTTATTAAAAATTTCAAACAAATTCAAAAGCCATCATTTATAGATACAACTCAAAAACGAACAAACTCAACTATACTTTTTGTCAAAACAAAACTCAATCCCCTTGGCCACTGTGATTGATATTGTCCCAATCTCAAGTCTTCTTAAAAAAACCTACACGGGGAAAAATCCACCGTGCTAAGCATATAGCTTAGTGGGGAAAAACTAAACACATATAATCCGGCGATTGTTTCTAACCATCGTCTAGCATTCATATATAATAAATCATATCAAATCTCAGATAACCTTTAATTTTTCAAATTACTAAACATCCTAATATCATTTGCATCATAACATAATATAACATATCGTAATAGAATACATAATATACTTGCTTCAAACTTACTCATATCTAAACAGAATATCATAATCATAAAATAGAGCCTTAAAGTATCTGAATAAATCTTTTTTTACATCATAACAACATTTAGTTGTATCAGAACTTAACTTAACTTATATTAGACTTGAACATATTAGAACACAAAACAAGTTAGTCTGTTAATCCTTATTACAGAAGTGGGTAACAGGACTAATACAGGAGATACCGTGATCAGTATCACAGAATATGAGAGACTTAAGTTCAGTAACAGAAGACACTAAAGTGTCACAGAAGCAGTTGCAGACCTTTCTAGGCATGCCTATTTACCCACAACTAAGACTTGATAGTTTTAAAAACAATCCATTATAGAATTCACAATCACAAGTAAAAGATGTTATGTCATTATTCCACTTTCCTCAAATTGAACTTATAAATACACATCCAACTAATCTTGCCTAATAGCATAATCATTGGCAATAATGTACCATTAAAGGCATTATATGTTTACACATTCCATAACATGATAGAAAGTTCCATTTTGTAACAATAATATTCAATTCACTTAACATAAAACTTTTGAAATACATTTGTATACAAAAGAACATATTCACCTTTAAACATATCAATTCTTTCAACTTTAAACACAAGATTAATTAACTTCACATTCTTTAAGTAATTACCTCCATAAATAAAGCATAACTCAATTATCTTTTTCTCCATTAATTTAACATTATCTAGGTTCATTTTAAACCTCAACTCAGTTTAATAAAACCATTGTTAAAATTCCTAACATTATATATGTCAACAATTACACAACCAAGTTTGGCATTTTTTTAATTCCAGATTTTCTTAGGACAAGTTTCAGGTTAGATTTGTATGGCTATTTTGACATAGAAAATGAGGCTTCTAAGCAATGTGTTCTTCTAGACAAATGTTACTATATGTATTAAGTTTCTAATGAACTATAGTTAATATAATTAGGATCATTACTTCTCAAGTTATCCCCAAAATACTACAGATAGTTCTTAAATAGTGACAGAATCCAAAACTCAACTTCAATCAAAATTTCAAAACTCTTTGAGACAGAAATAAAATTATATTCCTTTATGAAAGTTGTAGACCTATGTATTTAGTTTAAGTTACAATTAAATGCACCCCATTTGGACACCTTCAGGTAAAGTAATGGCCAAAATATCGATGTTTGTACAGTGAAACCTATTCAATGAAACTACTATAATTAACTCACATCTTACACCTTCAACACACCCTTCACCAAAATTCATGAATTCCACTTCAATTCCACCTTATTAATGCCTCAATTACAAATCAATTTTCTGTCTAGAACCAATTCCAAAGTCATTCAGTAAATAGCTCACAATCCTTTTCTTTCATACATTAAAACCGAAACAGCATATGCCAAACCAGGATTATTTTTTTCCAGCACCAAATGTTCAACATCATAACACATATGTCAGGCCAAATTAGGTATCATAAAACTTATATGAATATATGCTATCAAGTGTAGAAATCCCTTACCTCTTTAACTTCAAATTCCTACTTCAAAGAACAAGCTGAACTAGCCCTTCCAAACAATCAGCACACGTAAAGATTTGCAAGTGAAGATGATCCAAAACCAAGAAAAATTCAAGAAGTTGAGAGGGGTGAGTAGTTCTGATTGAAAGGAGAAAAAGTTAGTGAGTAGGCTGAGTGATTCAACTCTTGCTTTACTAGGTGTCCTCAAATTATCAAGCCATATGTCTTAATGCATGTAATGTCATTTGCCTAATTAAGATGCTGCCACTAGTCACCTATAAAACCAGTCCACATGTCAATCATCCAATGGTGCCAAATGTCATTTAAAGTATAGATGTAGTCATACTAATTTTCATGTACTAACTTCACTTGGAACTTGATACTTTTCATAGTCCAAATATACATTTAATTACCTTAATCCTCTAATGGTATTAATTAATTCCAATTTACTAACTATAGTCCATCAATACTAAAATTCAAGTCATATGCCTTTCACATTCAAATCATAGCACAATTTTAACTACTACCTCAAATATAATTTCATGAATATGTATCATTTCAATTAGGGTATATTTTAGGGGCTTACAATTCTTTTCCCCTTAAAAGAATTTCGTCCTCAAAATTCATACTTGATCAAAATAGTTGAGGATACTTAACTTTCATGATCTCTTGTCGTTCCCATGTTGCTTCTTCAAGTTCATGGTGTTGCTAGAGTACTTTCACCAAAGGTATTTGCTTGTTCCTAAGTTGTTTGACTTCTCTAACTAATATATAAACAGGCCCTTCTTCATAAGACAAATCTGGTTGTACTTGAACTTCTTACATAGGAATCTTATGTGTATTATCAGACTGATATCTTCTCAACATAGAAACATGGAATACTTCATGTAACTTGGCCAATTCTTCAGGAAGAGCTAACTGATAAGCTACTAGTTTGACTCTTTTAAGAATTTCATAACGACCAATGTATTGCAGACTAAGCTTACCTTTCTTACCAAACCGAAATATATTCTTCCATAATGAAACTTTCGAGAACACCCTATCACCTACTTGATGTTCAATATCCTTCCATTTTAGATCTTCATAAGACTTCTGCCTATCACTGGTAGCTTTCAACCTATGTTGAATAATTTGAACTTTTTTTTGTATCTTTCACAATATCAAGCCCAATCATCTTGTTTTCACTCAACTCAGTCCAACATACTGGAGTTCTACACCTTCTATCACATAATGGTTTATAAGGTGCCATGCCAATGCTAGTCTGATAACTGTTGTTGTAAGCAAACTCCATTAGAGCCAAAAATTTATCCCAACTTCCTGGTGTTGGATCGAAAAATAAAACATGCAAGATTTGGCTAAAGCGGTAAATTTCAAAACCTTTTTAGAAATCAAAACATAACAGAAGTAAGATAACCAAATCAACATGCCAAGACATACATGATACGGTATATGGAAAATAATTATCATAAGAACAAGATAAAGATTATATTACCGACTCCTTCGCTACAGTTTTAACTCCTCGCTATGCTATCCTATCCTCGACAACATATCCTCTCCGAAGTGATGTATCCTCTTCTCGTTATTGTATCCTCTTCTCAATATTGTATCCTCGACCAGTCCGATCTACCACTTGTTCTTCTTGGATAACTTGGTTAATAAGATCCTTTGGTGGGAAAGGAGAAAAAAACTTTGGAGGAGATTTTTCTTAGAAGAAAGAAGCCAAAGATGAGACAC
>JAOQMP010066364.1:0-10327 GCA_027563575.1 Erythroxylum pedicellare | reverse complement strand
GGCAAGGATAAAGAGAGAAATATTGTTTCAGACAAATTGAGATCAAAGTATTACTATTGTAAGATAATTGGTGACCTATCAAAAGTAAATCTCGAGATAGAATGGGATGACCTTGATGATATACACCTAAGCATGTGTGACAATAATGATGTCTGCTTCTTCATCGGGTTTTGGTAACCCGAACATTACGACCTCGTAAGAGACTATAGAAATTGATCTTCTTAAGGTACTAAGAATGTTTGATGAATAGTGATGGAAACAGTGGATTGATAAAAGTTACATAAACAATATATATGTTGGGAATATGAATTTTCTTTCTGAGAAGAATTTCACCGAATTAGATTAAGCAGATCGAGTAGTTTGTTCTTAAGAATGATCAATGAAGGAACAAATCAGAAACAAATATGCAATGAATCAAAAGTGAATATAAGAGGTAAAATATGCTATTGAGAGTATACACATTTTGTTTGATGTGAAGTATTCAACTATGTGATTGGATTACTGACTTTGAAGAGACATTGTTGCTAATGTGAGGAGGATTTAGGTCCACATTATACTCCATGTAAATATGTTCGGGAGATACAAATTATATCTGATGAATATGTTACCATCACAGGAAGTTATGATTGCAAATAAATTGAAATGTGTAGAGAAACTAGTATAAATGAACAGACATTAAAGTAATTCAGTATGAAATTAGAGGAAATCAAATGAAAGGAGAAAATCATTTGAGAAAGGAAGTCATTTGGGAGATTGAAAATGACATGAGATGATATTATCTTAATTGAGGAATTAGTCACTTAAGGAATTGCAAGAATTAATTATGGAAACAAGGAAAAATTTGGGGTGATATCTGTTGGAGTTAATAATACCCTAATAGTATTATGATATTGAAGATTAAAGTGATCTAAGCAAAATTATATCAATTAGTGACTATGATGATAGAAGATATTTGGAGCATATTTGAAAGGTGGAGAGAATATTCTTTTTCTGTTGAGGAAATCTTATGTACAATGAAGGTAGAAATAAGTATATGCCAAGTTTAATGAGAGTGAATCTTAGCGTGATCAAATAAATTGTGGATATTTTGGAGTTCATAGGAATATGAGACTGTTGTATAATTCAAATTGACTATAGCTATAATGACATCATTAAAATACTCTATGAGGCATTGAATGATGGTAAGGGGTTGTTCACCTTTACACTGAAAGGAAGAGTGCCTCAAAATGAGTGAAGACCAGAATTGATTCGAGCCACTGGTGATAAGTGAAGTGAATCTATAATAGGAGTTAAGAGATTTAAGAAAGACAAACGAGTTTGGTGGATCAGCACTGAACATAGGGAATATAGTGAAATAAGCATAAGAGTTGGATGTATTAACACTGAAGAGAAGTGAATTATCAAAGGAGAGATGAAGTGCTTTTGTGAGTACCACCTTGGCAAGGTGTGCTCAGATTTGGAGAAAGGATAAGTTAAGCTATTATGAATTGGTTTGTACGAAAGTTATTATGATTTAGTGTTACTGATGAACGATGTCTTAGACTCATAATATGTGATATATGAATAGGTTAAGAAATAATGATATGATCGACAGAGATAGGTTGACAGTGTACAAAGTAAAAGTTGGTGAGTAATATGAAATATATCGATGAAATAGTCAAGATAGTGTGATATCTAGATAAGTGATTAAAGGACCTATTGAGTTTATCAACTATGGTCATTTGGAAAAAGTATTTAAGTGGTGAAGTATATGGGAAATGGAGAAGCATATGAGGAAATAATACCTCTACCTTATTGACCAATCAGATGAGAATTTCGGGGACAAAATTTATTAAGGGGGAGAATTGTAACATCCCGTCCCATATTAAAGGTTAGAACCAAATTTCAATAATGGAGAAAATAGCAATGTGAGAGTTAGAAACATTTGCATTTCATGCTCAGCAGAATGTCAGCATACATGCATGTAAATTTGATTCTTTGAACACATGAAAATAATTGTACATGTACTCATTAACATTTCGGGTATATTAAATAGTAATGGGATAGATTGAGGATTATGGTTATAGTGAATGAGTAGAATGAAATGGAGTAGAAAGACTGGAAATAAAATTTCAGTGTTGGATTTAGTGAAGGAAAATACGTTGGAGAAGTTTACTGAGAATATTTAGTATGGGAGTTTTAGACAGTGGAGTATAAAGTTATGGTCTTTATGAGGGGGAGATGCTCAGGGGCATAGACGTATCGTCTGTAATGACATCACATCATCTGTGATGACGTCATTTTGTCTGTAAGGATGTATCGTCTATAAAGATGCATCGTCAGTAAAGATGTATCATCTGTAAAGACGTATCATCTGTGATGACGTCACATTGTCTGTGATAACGTCATATCGTCTTAATAGTTGCATTGTCTTAAGTTGACTCCGCTTCGTCTTAAGAGTTGCATCGTCTTAAGTTGACTTTACTTCGTCTTAAGTTGACTCTGCTTCATCTTAAGAGTTGCATCATCACAAGTTGACTTTGTTTCGTCTTAAGTTGACTCCGCTTCATCTTAAGAGTTGCATCGTCTTAAGTTGACTTTGCTTCGTCTTAAGTTAACTCCACTTCGTCTCCTTCTTGCTTCGTCTGCTTATTGTTTTGTCTATCCTTTTTGCTTCGTCTGCTTTTTGCTTCGTCTGCTTTGTTTCATCTACTTTGCTTCGTCTACTTTTTGATTCCTCTGTTTTACTTCGTCTGCTTTTCGATTCCTCTGTTTTACTTCGTCTGCTTTTCGATTCGTCTGCTTTGCCTTGTCTGCTTTGTTTCGTCTGCTTTGCCTCATCTGCTTTGTTTCGTCTGCTTTGCTTTGTCTTCTTTGTTTTGTCTGCTGTTCGATTCATCTGTTTTGCTTCATCTGCTTTGCTTTGTCTTCCTTTTGATTTGTCTACTTTGCTTCTTCTGCTTTGTTTCGTCTACTTTGTTTCATATGTTTTTCAATTCGTCTACTTTTTCGACTGGTTTTGCCCGATCCTATCATCTGCTCCATTTTTGACCCTCCAGAAGATAGAATTTGTCTCCAAGGTCTCATGAAAGTTGTAGATCTTAAAGTCCTCTTTCAAATCCTCCTATGATGATCTTAATCCGACATCTTTAGTGATAGCTATACAAATTTGTCCCGAGATAGGTTCAGTATGATTGATGATAAAACTTTGTTGGATTCTTTCAGCCATAACCTAGTTATCCGATCTCTAAATGAAGTGATTCTTGAACCGATAGTTTCTTAACACATTCTGTACCTCCATAGAATTTGATCGCATTTAGTATTGATTTAAGAAAAATGAATTGAATCAAAGTAAGGGTATCGGTTGGAAGAGTATGAATGGGAGGAATTTAAGTATAGTGTACTATTCCAATATAAGAATAGTCCAAAAATGTTTGAGGCAATACTTTTGAAATTCTGAACCAAATGGATTGATTTTGGTGTCCTTAGAAACTTAATGCAATGGAGAATATTTTTCTAGCAGAAAAGTTATGTCAGAATGTTCAAGGATAGTGTTGGCAAGACACTTAAGCATAAAAAGACATAAGGCAAAAATAGAAGGGCAAATGGGACATTTCTCACTCATTAAGGATATAATTGGAAGAAGAAGTGTTGTTTGGCATTCTAAAAGAAGTTAGATGCATGAAAGAGAAATCAGAAAGAGAAAGAAGAGAGATTTCAGTGGTTGAGAGAGAAAAAGAGAATTAAGCTAGGGTCTCTTCATTTCTTAGCTTTTGAGAGATATTTTGAAGTGGTTCAAAAAGAGAAAAAGGTAGAGGAAGAGAAGGGCTTCCCTTTGAGGTAAAGATCCCTTTATTTGGTGAAGAATGAAGGTAAGATCATTTTGGATCTTTCAAAATTTTGAAAGTATTTTAGTTCATCGAATTTAGAAAATGCTTGGTTTTAACCATTATATAATAAATTTTAGTGATTTTGCTTTATAAGATCTTCTATTGGATTCCTATTGAATAAGACTATCTTCTATTGGAATCCTATTGAATAAGACTTGGTTTGTTTTAGGGAACCAAGAGAATCTTACGTAAGAGCAAGGGGAAAGATGCATTGTGGTTATATTATACCTTGAAAAATGTTATAACATTTGAAATTGAATTAAAAGGAGAAAAAGCTTGAAAAATATAAGAATATGATGAAATGAAAGAAACATGAGAGTGCAAATTGTGATTGAAATTGAGCAACTATCACCATTTGATCATTGTCTTTATCTTTATGTTTTTCCATTCCAAAAAATCCAAAAATACATTCTACGCATTTTTCTTACAATTCCATTTAATTCATTTAAGGTTTCCAAAGATCAAAACCCCCTCTTTACGAATTTAGCTTGCATTTCATGACATATAGGTTAGCTTAGGTCCATTCGTTTAGGTTCTGATTAAGTAAGACGACCTGAGGTTGCATCTTATATTGCAATCCTTAGATTATATTTTTGATTTGACCTCCTAGGGTACAAACTAAGGTTCGGATCAAAATGGCGCCATTTTTGGGAACTAAGCAATTAGTTCTCTAGGTTAGCTTTTGTCATTTTGCTACTAAGTGAGGCTAGGAACCTTTATTTAGATTGCATTCTAGATATTTTATCTTCATACTTGTCAATAATATAGGATTTCATTTTCTTTACATAGCATAAAAATTTTGAAAACACAAACAAAAAGTATACTTAACTTTTTGCACTTTTCATAATTAACATTTTTGCACCCACATTGTTGCTTTTGGTAAATACATACTTTACTTGCATACATACTTTCATATACACTTTCACACACCTACATACTTGCATCCATCACATCTCATCTTTTGTTTGACTTTGTGTGCTTGCAAGTAAATTTTGTTACATTTTATTTTCACTTGAATTCTGTGCATGCCCCGGAAAGCCAAACTTCTTCCTTTTTACCCTAAAATTGAGAGACGTTTGAGAAAGATTAGAAAGGAGAGGAGAGAAAAAGAGAGAAGCTAGGTAGTTGTTGAAGAGGAGTCTAGTCAGCCAAGTAGTGAGAGCGAATTGTTAGAAGGAGTGATAATGGATGAGAACTTAGCTTTTCTGCAAAACCCTAAACTTAACGCTAATCAACCTTGGAATGGTGATAATGGACGTAATGGGAGTAGGAGTGAGTTGGTGAGAATAATGGGAATGAAAGAAGGAGGACCATTAGAAAAGAAACTACCTCTAATGTGAATTATGACCCATTTACTACGGCTTGTCCCAATTTTGATGTGAATTTTGAATTTAAAGGATTGCTCATTAACTCTCTTCCTAAACTTCATGGATTAACAAGAGAAGATCCCTACATCCATTTACAATCTTTGTCCATGATTTGTCAGAGTATGAAACCTATGGAAGCTTCACTTGATCAAGTACTCTGGAAGGTTTTTCACTTATCTTTGGAGGAAAAGCAAGGGAGTGGTATATGAGCCTCCTAAGACATGTGACGAATGCCTACCATAGCTGGGCCAATCTGCGAAAGGCATTCTTAGAGAAATATTTTCTAGCTGCCAAAATTTCATCAATGAGGAAGGAGATATATTCAGCACATTAAGATTATGATGAGTCATTCTACAACTATTAGAATCGCTTCCAAAGCTTGTTGTCTAGATGCCCTTACTATCAGATACTTGATTAGCAGTTAGTCTAGTATTTTTATGATGGGTTGAAAAGTCAAGATAAAGGTATGTTGGATGAGGCATCGGGAGGTTCTTTGATTGATCTTATAGCTTCAGAGGTATAGGATCTGATAAAAAAGATGGCTTTAAATCACCAACAGTACAGTGTTAGAGATACCAGAGGTGTAAATGAGTTGAGAGCTTCAACAGCCCAACCCAGAAGAATGGAAAGTTTGGAGTCTAATGTTGACTCTTTGGAGAGTAAAGTGACTTCACATTTGTCCTTTATCACTGCAGAACTGAAAAACATGAGTGTGTATTGCCCAACACCTTCTATGGATCTTACTGTACCCAGTTGTGATACTTATAGGTCAGTAATGCACATATCTAGTGTCTGCCCCGGTCGTTCTGAAGAGGTGCCTACTGTGTATTAGGGTCAGCTCAATTAGAAATGGGACCCCTATTCTAACACCTATAATGAGGGATGGAAAGCAAATCCTAGACTCAGTTGGAGGAATGAAGAAGGAAGAGGTCCGAATAGATTTAAACAAGGAGGAGGAGCTGGTACTTCCACAAACTAGTTCCACAACTAACAACAAGCTCTGACTGTCCCACCAAAGGAGGATACTAACCAACTTCTGTAGAATATTAGCTTCTCTCATTCAATAGGATTCTTCTAAAAATGCTGCTCAGTTTAATGCTCTAGAAAAGCAAATGGAGCGATGGGAGACGAAGGTTAAGAATATCAACTCCTACGTCACTCAATTGTTAAACAACATGAGTGAAAACCAAGCAAGAGGTACTGGAACTATCCCCTTCAATACTGTTATGAACCCTAAGAGTTTGAATTCCATAACCCTCTGGAATGGGAAATAAGTGAGGTTCAGAAATCAAGATGAGGGAGAAGATGAAGAGGAGATTGAGAGCAGAGCATTGCCTTTAATGAATGAGAGAGTCAAGAAGTCTGAAAGTTCTAAAGAGAGAGCATTTTTGACTGAAAAGGAGTCAAAATAATTAAATTGCAAGGAAGCAAATTCGAAAACTAACACAGAATCAAGCAAGAAAGGAGCCCATGAAGCAAATGACAAGGAGGTAAACCTAAAAGACCTTCCTTTTCCTAATTTGTATTTGCTTAGAAAAAGGATGACTGATATTAAACATAAGAAAGATGTCATTGATTTGTTTGGGAAAGTAGAAGTCAACATCCCTTTGCTTGACCTTGAGAAAAGGGTTCTTGCATATGCTAAATATTTTAAAGACCTGTGCACCAACAAAAGAAAGTTTATACCGAATGAAAGAGTACAAGTAAGGATACCGAATGAAAGAGTATAAGTAAGGATTGCTAATATTATGATTATCATAAAGGAAGGTACTATCGCCATAGAGGTAGGAGATCAACAAGTGATCTTGAACATGTACCAAGCTATGAAACATCCCCATAAGGATTATTCACTTTTAGGAGTTAACATGCTTAATATTGTTATTGATGATGCATGCTTTGAGCTTGAACTCTAACACCCTTACTCTAGCTCTGCAATGAACTCATTGAATTCTTTAATTGTCAATGGTAACCCCTGGGGACCTTTCTTGTTTTAGGTTAATCTGTAATTGAGTAGGTTGACACCGATGTGGTAGGTGGTAACGTTGTCTTACCAAAAACATGACTATCTGTCGAAGGTTCACCAAGAGCAACAAGAACCTCGGTAATCGTCAGGTTGTTTCTCTCCTTCACTTATTTACTTACTTTGCTTTGTGACTGAGTATGACATTGTGGATGTATTAGTTTGTTGAATAAGTGTGGGGCAGAAACCAATTCAGTAGGAAATTAGTTTAACTTTTAGTTTTAGCAGTTTTTCAATTTAATAATTCCTCTCCTGTTTTATGTTTGCTGTGCTTTTGGGCTTGATGCATGATATATCTTCCAGTTTAAGGAAATTGATGTGATTGATTATGTTGCATTTTGTTTTCTTGAGCTATTCTGGTGCCTAAAGACTTTGTATATGATTTCTAAGTGAATTGAATATCCAACTTGTGTCTTTTGTATGTTTGTGAGTCAAGTTTGTCATTTTTGTCTTTGTTTGTTTTCCTTTTGGGTAACCTTCTCTGCGGCGTGAAGTCCTCGTCGCTGCGGCAAACTTACATTGTTTTCCTTCATGTTGCTCTCAAGCAACTTTTTTCGTAGCATGGATTCCATGTCGCCGCGATGAAAGTTCCTCATAATTTCTTTCGGGTAAACTTCACCGCAACGTGAATTCTATGTTGCTGCAGCGAACATACCTCTTTTCTTTCTATTCCTTTCGGGTTAATTTCACTACGATGAACTTCCTAACATTCTTCTTTGTTCCTTTCGGGTTAATTTTGCCACGGCGTGAGTTCATGTCATTGTAGTAAAACATCAATGTTTCGCTGTTTTTGTGACTAGGGTTAAGTTCGCCGCGACAAATTTCAGCTTTCGCCGCAGTGAAAGTTTAATTTGTGCAAAATTGATGCGGTGAAATTACCCTTATACCCTTATTTTCTCTTAACCTCTCATATTCCCTCAGTCCTTTTTCATCATTTCATACCCCAAACCCTATATAAATACCTCTGACCCCCTCCCTCATCTTTATCTCTCTTTCTTCGTCGTTACCATCCTCACGTTTCCCCTCCCTTCTGACTTTCTTGGTGTTTTTCTTCCATATTCGTAAGTAATTTTCTTCTCTTCATTTTTCTCTTAGTTTTTGTATTTTTTAGGGTAGATTAAGTTATTATTTTGTTCTCTTTTCCATTTTCCATTTTAGATTCATTTTGTTTAGGATAGTTTGTTTTACTCATTTGTTTAAGTTATATTTCGATGTGCATTTTTGCAGAATAATGCCTCGTATTAAACTTCCAACCTGTAGTACCCCTACTGCCCCTTTTAGTCCTAGTGATTCTAATTCTTTGGATAGTTTCACCTTTGCGGAAATAGATGAAAAAGTAAACACTTGGCTATTTATGAAAGAGCGACCTTTCCCTTAGCTCCCCCTGACATCCTTTCATGAAACAACTCATTCACCTTTGCGGAAATAGTTGAAAAAGTAAACACTAGGCCATTTTTAAAGAGCGACCTTTCCCTTAGCTCCCCCTGACAATCCTTTTGTGCAACAACTTGTTTCTTCATAACTGACAGGATTAGTCAAACCCCATGACCAAAGCAATGATAAATTCGTTCGCCATTTCTATACCTATGCCAGATTCCATAATACCATGGAAATTAACTTCCGTGGTGTCGAAGCACCTAATGCATTCACCACCGCTAGTACCCGTCACCATTTCAATCTTCCTCCCATTCTCTGTTGCCACTACGATCAGCTGATCCATAACCATCCCTCGGATAATGTTATTCAACATCGACCTAGATATTACTAGTTATACCTCAAAAGATCTGATCTCCGACCCGCAGCTCATCCTTGACTCCATCTAGTACGCAACAATATCATCCCAACCACCCACCTCACCTATGTGACTAAATAACAAGCCCGCCATATCTACCTCCTAATGAGTGGTCTCCTAGTCGATATTGTTGATGCTATCACCTCCGGCTTACATGACTCCATCACTATCGTCAAATTCACCAATGCCATCACCTTTTCCCATCTCATTATCGACATATTTCGAGCACATAATGTCCTGGAATTAGAAAATGACAGCTATTTTGACCCGGCCCCCTCTTTAGTATACCTGCCTAAAGCAACCCACCATTTACCCACCTCAGCCCTCCACCCATGTTCAAGATATTGGTGTAACCTCTGCAGTTGCGGCACTAGATGAGGATCCTCAAGCTCAAGACCCTTCTAAGCTCATGACTTTATAAACCCTCGCTAGTTAAGTCAACAGACTTTGTGTGGATCTCTCTCGTCTCTAGGACACTCTCTTTCAGGAGATAGCTAGGTAAAAGGAGAGAGAGGCATTATATAACTAGCATAGGTGGTATCGCCAGCGCATGGATGCATTACTCATCGAGCACCTTCACTTCTAGCTACCATCTGATGAAGATGACCCTCTGAGCGGCGCTGGCACATTGGGAGCAGGTCCCTTTGAATCTGGGGATGATCTTCCTATAGAGTAGCTCGAGTCAATTGTTCTTTGTATTTTAGCTAGTTATGTTTTAGTTTTTAGTCTGTTGGATACTCAGTTACATTTTTGTCATGTACAAAATTAATGGACGGTTATTTATATAATTCTCATTGTGCTTTTCCCGATGTGTTGTTATTTAATAGCCTTCCACTTCCTTTTCAATGCATACTGTGTTTTAATTATTCTTCACATTAAGGACAATATGATGTTTAACTTTGGGGGAGGTTATTCCATTTTGGAAATTCTTGTTTATGCATCATTTTTGGCCATTTAACTGCTTGTGCAAGTCATTTATGTGATGTATGCAAATTTTTAAACTTGGTAATTGAGGTGAATTGCATTTTTCAAATGTGTCGGCAATTTTTTACTGTGGCGAACTCTTAGTTTTTCCACGGCGATGCTACGAATTTGTGGTTCGTTGCAGCAACGCTATACTTCATCAAAGAAACTGTTTTAAATTCCCTCATTTAAATAATTCTTCCAAATTAGATTCTTTTCACTCTTGTATCTTGAGGATTTTATAAATTTCAAAGTTGTCCTTGTGTTTTTGAAAACACCATCTATGTTTTTAAATGATAGTTGATTTCGATTAATT
>JAOQMP010066363.1:0-25316 GCA_027563575.1 Erythroxylum pedicellare | reverse complement strand
TTATTTTGTATTTTAAGTTAGTTTTTGTAAAACAAGGCTTTAGTTGCATTTTGAGCAATTCTACTTTGTGTAAATTAGGTATTTTTGGGCTATGATGTATTGTGGCTTGAAATACTCATTAAAGCTTTATAAAACTCTTATCTTTTTTATGATAATGAAAAATGATTATGTTTTTGCTCATGACTCTCAAAGTTTGTACATTGCATTTTTAAGCATTTATAAGGGTAAAATTTTGTGATTTGACTTCTGGGAAAAATATGTATTGATATAGGCTGAATTAGACAGAGTTGTCTACTTGGAAGTTATAGATTATCTTTCTAGCTTTCCAATGATATAAAGTATGAAATTTTTGGATATTGGGATTGGGAGATATGATTATTATAAGTGAGTAATACTGCACAAGATGCATATAGGACCGCTATAGTGAAAGATGAAAATTTGTTGTATGTGATGAATCAATTGAGTTGAGATTTGGGAGTTTAATGAAATAAATTTGGTAATTGAATGTTTGAGGAGTGATATTGCATTAGAAGAAGTGAATTTGGGAAGATTATGAGTGAAAGTGATGTTAGAATGGATGTAAGAACCATTGGAGATGCTCTAGAGGGAGTTTTGTCTCACCTATATCTGTTGGATGGACATTAGGTCCATTAAATGAACCTTCTTGGGTCTGAAAATGTCCTCAGGCCATTCCATGTCCGTTAAACGGACCTTCATGGGTCTGGAAGACCCCCAGAGCTCGTGTATGTCCGTTAGGTAGAGATGTATGTCTGTTTAATGGACATACACTGTACACTTTCGAAAATGCGCAATTGTAACCCTCTAGATGGAAAAATCTCTCTTCGATATCTTCACAAAATTTGTATATCTCAAATTTCCCTTTGAAATCATCTTAAAACTACCCCAATATGATAACTTTAGTGAAAGTTATGTCAATTGTCTCAAAACAGGTACAATATGATTGAGGACACAATCATATTTGATTCTTTTGACCATAACTTCATCATTTGACCTCTAGATGAAGTGGCTCTTAAACCAATAGATTCCTAACACATTTTTCTATGTATCCATAAATATTGGTAGCCTTTGGTGTTGATTTGAAAAAGATTAATGGAAATAAAGTGAGGAATCGATTGGGGGAGCATGACTTGGTTATGAGATTACTTTGGCTTTTAACTATTTCTTGATCTATATTGATCGAATAGGAAACTTTTGGGATGTTAGAAGAATGAAGATGAACCGATGATGGCTAATGAGAGTTTATGGGAATAACCTTACAAGGTAATACAAACGCTCATGTTTTATGACATCCAGATAGTTAGGCTCCAGAAATGGGGTCCAACATGGACCCATTTTGGAATGAGTAAATTGTGGGTAAAGATATAAGAGAAAAAAAAGAAACTTTCGTATGGGTGTAGAGATGTTGAATCGGAAAATAAAACATGCAAGATTTGGATAAAATGGTAGATTTCAAAAAAAATTTAGAAATCAAAACACAGCGGAAGCAAGATAACCAAATTAATATGCCAAGCCATACATGATACTATATGGAAAATAATTATCATAAAAATAAGATGGAGATTATATTACTGACTCCTTTGTTACAGCTTTAACTCCTCGCTGTGCTATCCTATCCTCAACAATATATCCTCTCCTAAGTGATGTATCCTTTTCTCGTTATTGTATCCTCTTTTCGATATTGTCTCCTTGACCAATCCGATCAACCACTTATTCTTCTTGGAGAACTTGGTTAATAAGATCCTTTGGTGGGAAAGGAGAAGAAAATTTTTTCTTAGAAGAAAGAAGCCAAATATGAGACACCTCTCATGCAAATTTTGGCTAACACATGCAAGAAAGGAGAGAGAGTCCAAAAATGCAAGAACACCTCTCTTACTCCTTGTCAATTTCAGTTATGCATGAAAAGAAAGAAGAGAAGAGCATCCGATGCATCACTCTATTCTTTAATTAAACATAAACAAGTCATTAAATGAGAGTCTTCTCAATTGTTTTAAGATGGCTATATGAAAAGGCCAATAACCTAAAATGACATGTCAATTTCAGTTTTTATGATGAAAGAAGGAAGATCATCCATCAAATACACCTCTTTCATCTTTAGTCAAATGAACGCGAAAAGGTTACATTACATGCCATCATTAAAAGAAAACCATTAAACTATTTAGTGGTAAGATCATTACTCCATTTAATGATGATAAAGCATGATAAATACCATCTTTATTTAGCAATTCAATGCTAAATGTGTAGCTGCATATTCATCCCTAATAAAACCGAAATTGCACCTTCCATTTCTTTAAGAATTTATTTTAATTTAATTAATCAAATTAAACTAAAGTCTAGCTCATTTCTAAATGTTCATGTAGGCTTTTAATTAACCATTAATTAGTGCAAGCCCAACATTTAATCATGGGCTTTAAAACCTCCATTTATATTTCTTACTTTGCTTGATAACCTTCCTTGAAGCCAAGTTGGGAATCTTACTGAACTTAGATAATTCGAGCTCCAGTAAGCCCAGAATTAATTTAATCTCATTAGAATTAATTCTAGCTTATTAACAAAATGTCGTTCCACTAAAGACAATTAGATGAGCTCTTCAATTACTAAATATTATGAAAAAACATATTTTAAATAAGTTGTCTAATTGCAAACCCTATTATGAACCTTATTATAGCCATCTACACAACAAAGGGTAAAATTACTCATTTTAGATCTCCCGTTTTACTCTATATGGTAATTAACACATAAGATCTCATCTTGGTGTTAAGACTTGATGGGTAGCTAGTCCATCAAATTTCTAGCGCCAATTTAATCACCAATCTCCATAAAACATATAAAAGTGATGATATCACTATAAACTCTTTATTTGAGTGATTGTTCCGTGATACATGTTTCAAATAATAATTCCAACATGCAGACACTGGATTAATACTCTGTAAAAATCCATTCCGATCATAGCAAGAATTATAATGAAACACATATGAGTTCACCACTTATTAAGATTGTGGTCCATAATAAGCAAATGCTAAAATGTATGTTTTAAGACTAAAGTAACGGCCTACTTTATTCTTGAAAACATACTTGATTCCATATTCATTTAATAGTGCCATTATCGATAGTCAACTACTATAATGATATGAAACTCATCATTCCCTTGAAGTAAACTCCTTTACTTACATTGAGATAAATCGCAACACTACAGTCTAAACCATAATCAAGAGACCAACTTGATTATTCAACTGTGAATCCATTATTTTAGATTCTTATAATATACATGTTTCTTATACATCTCTATGTATATATATATTACTTAAAAAAGAATCTCGGCACCTTATGACTAGATATATAATTCTCATAAAAACCAAACTCTTTTGTTTTATTAATAATAAATATTTTCATTACAAAACTGTAACTGAAGAAGATTAAATTACATGTAAATACATTTGCTTTCCAAGGCACTATATTTACATAACTCCAACAGATGACGAAGTTTCCTCCTTTCATAATTCCTTCTCGGTCTCTTTCTTAGTAGCAATCCTCGGTGGAGTTCTTTTGGGACCCTCAATCTCCTTTCTGCTACTCAGGGTTATGACATTGACATTCTTTTAGTTCAACTCGGGATGGGATGGAAACTTTCTTCCATTTTGTGATTCTAACCGGTTGAGCCTCACTACCATCTAACCCATTTGGTTTTTCAAATTCTATATGCTCACCTTTGTCTCTTATTGAATATGTTGTGTGCCCTATTGAAGCTGCTACTATAGGCTCTATTGAAATTGGAGATTGTTAATATTAAGAGTTTTGATCAATTCTTCTAGAGAATTACCTAAACTGGAAGAGGAGACTCACTGTGCTCTTTATGGTCTTGGTTAAAATCTTTGTGCTCCTAGCCACTGATTTTGGAAGTAATTCTATTGTTTATTCCCTCTATAACTCAATTTGGGGGTGATGCCTCCAACCTGGGTTATATATCTACGAGTATGGGCTATATTGAATCAAAAAATTCCCTCTACAACATTTACATACTCCATACTCCCCTCTTATAGTGTTGGGCACTCATCAATTGGATAGCTTGTGTTTTAACATATTCTGCATACTTTCACTTGTGCCAGTCTAACTACAATATGTCTTATAAAAGATGTTAGTTCATCTAAATGATGCTTGATAGTTGACTGTCTTACAAAATATGTTAGTTCATCTAAACGATGCTCGATAGTTAAAATACTTACCTTGTTTACTCATGGAACATCGTTGTGGGTGACAAATTGTTAGGTGTTAACGGCCATCTACTCAAGTAGGATCTTAGCTTCAATGGGAGTCTTCTTGCAAAATGTCCCACCACTCGCCGCTTCAATCAAAATCCTCTCCATTAGTAGTATTCTTCATAGAATATTAGATGAGAAACTGCTCTAGAATGTTGTGGTACAAACAACTGGCACAAAGCTTTATAAAACGCTCATAATACTCATAAAAGACTCGTCATTATGCTTTTTGATTCCATATATCTCCTTCCGAATACTTACTATCATTGATGCCAGAAAATATTTCTCCAAGAAAAACTCTTCATCTCCAGCAAGTATTCATGCTTCCAGTAGGTAAATTTAACAACCAATCCTTCACTGCATCTTTGTGTGAGAATAGGAAGGCCCTCAATATTATCTGCTCATCTGTCACCCTGGAAGGCTTCATGCTCAAACAAACCACATCAAGATCCTTGTGACACTTGTGTGCATCCTCACCTGTAAAACCATGAAAATTAGGTAATAAATGTATTAATCCAAACTTTAACTCAAAGGTAACATGTTCAACAAAATTTAGAAATGTAATGCATAATGGTCTCTAAGTTAGGTCTAGTGCAGCCAACTCCCTCAACGTTCTCAGGTTCGCCATCGTGTCTTCGAAGTAAAATTCTGATTCTGCTACTGAAGTTAATCTTGCTTCCTTACGCAATCTCCGCAATGTTCTCTAGATCTTCGGACCAAGTTGCTCAAGTTCTCTATGAGGAGATCTTATAACTACCATACACCAACACTAAAAATCTTTTAAAAGTTAACAAATAATCAAAAAGAAATGATTATAAATAAATATATTCATAAAACACCAACTAAAATAAAAAATAAAATGAAACTACCATACTCCCCAACAACGATGTCAAAATTTGACAATATATGTCGAGTACATTATAAAATTTACCTAACTTTGCACGCTAAAATTTGTAATCATGGTGAGCTGGTTCGAATCCACAAAGAATGTTCGATTAATTTGATGCAAGCAAAATAAAAACGGGGTTTTAGGAATTTTAAGCAATTTAGAAAATAAAGTAAATGTAAACTATCGAGAACAAATTAAAGCAAGCAATCGAAAATGATTAAAGTTTCTAATATAAGTAAGATCCAGTTCTAGGGTCAATCTCGACCTAAACATGATTAAACATATCCTATTATCCTAACGTCTTCACACCTTGCATCGGACTATTGATCTAAGACTAACAATATGCTCTATTAATCCCGATTTTTCCTTAGGTTATGTTTAATTAAGATATAATCATTAATTAAACCTAGCTACCGAATAACCTAGGATACAATTTCTATATTCAATTTGGCAGCTATATTACGAAGTGGAGAACAATCAATATAGGCAATAACCTCACATGTTCGAGTTATTTAACCTAGATTATATTGTTCCTAACAATCTAAGACCATTAGATTCTACTAAAAAACATCAAATGTAATGATTATGGATTATATTCAACATTATAGCAATTGGTTCATTATAGATCAATCCAAATAATGTATTAAGGTCATTCATAAAAAAAAACCTGATTCAATCAAAACCGAAGAGGATAAAAATATATTAGTTGTCTTTACTCTCAGTTCTACCTCCTTGTTTTTATCTTGTTTATTTTTTCTCCACTTGCTCTTTATAGCCTATACATACACCACTCCTTTCAGCCAACCACACACCTTCTTGCTCCAGTCGACACACACCAAGATGAATGGCTCTCTCCTCTTATATTTATTTACTCTTGGTTCTACATTCCACTCCTACCTGTCACTTCCACCTTATATATTCAAAAGCTACGTACCAAAAAAATATTGAGACAGGTAGGTTTTCAATGAGAATAAAATGGAGGTGTAACGTGATGCATGTGTTATTATAACCATCCAACATTTTATTCTCCAACTATCCTCTCTTTTTTTTAAAGTTTAGTAACCTTTTTTTCATCACAGCCCCTCCCCTATTTTAAATTCAAAAGCTAGGTTTAAATTTTTGGGATAGGTGGTATGAATGAAACAGATATTTACCACCATAAATAATGTCTCACGTTGTATGGCTGTGCAATTTTTTGGATGGTCGTGAGCTATGTTGACAACATTTTCTTTTCATTTTCTTTTCTTCTTCTTGATTTTAATTTTCTTCTTCTTGCTCCATGAAGACAAGTGAGTGGCAATATTCAAAAAATGGCTCAAAGATAGTTCTTTCTACTCACTTTTCCTCCTTCGCGTCCGAATTATGCCTAAAACTACATACGATTCAAAGTGAGTATCTTAAGTAGTTTTATAGCATTAATTGCTAAGTGTTATGAAATAATTATACAATCAATTAAGAAAATATCATTGAATACAATCCCTAATTACCATTACTATCAATTTAGTTATTTAGACTTAAGCTTTATTTTCTGGTGTGTTCAACACACATCATGTAGGATGATTTAGTCTTTATAATCCATAAGCTTCGGATTTTTCGGTACCATTTACAATAAAGGGATTGCTTATTTTTCATTAACCTCTATAGCCTTTTGGACATCATAGCATTATTCATTAACTTGATAGAAATTATTCACAAACCTCTTTTGTCCTTAGGTAAGGAAACTTCCTTCCACTGCATTCTAGCTCTTTTGAAAGTATACTCACTCTCATTCTATAGAAATATGCTACACAACATTTCTATGGACTTGATGAATCTTTTGGGACTAGCTACATCCATGGCCTAAAATTCGTTGACTGATTTAAGCATGGATAAAATAAGTTGAGATCCACTAACAATAGATAATGGTTTGGAACTCTAGGAGGATAGCCTACTATTGATTCTATTATCTAGCTTGTTAAAATCTCCATAGTAAGGAATGGTAGCTAAAATAAGAATGCATAACTATAACATAGGAAGTAGCTGTAATCTGAAGCAAGTGATATAATTAATCGTAAATTCATTCCATACAGCTGATTTTGATAAATAGAAACAAAATTTAGTGCAATTGGTTTCCAAACTAGATAACTTGCTAAAGATTTTTAAGGCTTTCATAAGAGTAGATATAGAGGAATGATTAGCCTTGGAGAGGAGAAAGAGATCATATGAAAATCACATATTAGTGATCTATGGGTGCTTACATGTGGAATAAAACTTGAAGCCCATTGTTCTCTCCATAATTCTCTTCAGGATTCTGTTGAAGACTTACATAATAAGTGCAAAGATATAAGGAGATATGAGATCTACTTGTTTGAATCCCTTAGAGCTTTTGAAGGACTTACTAGGTTGACCATTCACCAAGGTTTTAAAAGAATGAAAGGTGATGCACTATGTGACCTATTAAACAAACATAGTAGGAACTCCAATACATGAAGAGTATTTAGAATAAAGCCCCAATTTACACTATCTTAGGCCTTCTTTAAGTCTATATTGATCTTCCTTTCTTAAATCAGTTCTAATAAGTTCTTGCATCAATAGAATGTTATCCCCCATAATTCTACTTGGTAAATAAGAGCCTTGTGAAATATCAACATAGTAGAACCTCTTTCAACCTTTGGCCCAAGACCTTGGAAATAATTTTTATACAATTTTGCAATAAGAAATGGGTCTAAAATTAGAGGAAGTCATCTGTTCTCCACTTTTAGCAATGAGAGTAACAAAGGTGTTATTAACTTTAGATGACTTCTTATCTTTGTTGAAAAACCCCAGAATAGCTTCAATTACAATATTATTTATCAAATTACAAGATGAAACCATTAAAACCAAGTGCCTTATATGGTTTCAAGGATCTTAAGGACTTTTTAATCTCTTGAATTATGATAGGATTGCTTAATACTTCACCATCCAGTTGACTAATCTTGTCCTACAAAATTTCTTTCAAGAGTGACTAAGAGATGAGGTAGCTTGAGCAAGTCCTGTTAAGATGTCTGACAAATATTCAAAGGCCCTTTGATGTAACAAGTGTTGGGAATCAAGTTGATGATTGTTTAAATGCAAGGATATGTTCTAATTGGCGTTTCTCCTAGTAATGATTAGTTTATGAAAGAAAGTTATGTTCTTATCCCCACCCTTCATCTTATTTTAGTTTTAATTATCTTAAGAGAAGCTTTTGAAATTTGGAGGAGATGATGAGTGTTGCCTATATTGCACTAAAATAGCAATTTCATCTCTTGTTTAATGAGTGACATCTTCTTAGCATAGATAAATTGTTTGGAGCCTCGGATGAAAACATTTAGAGTTCTCAAAATGAATACCTCAAACTCAGTTAGATTAATAAGAAAATGATTGGATTTGAAGGGGAAAATGGGCCTTACAATGCCAAGATGAGTGATAACAACATAATGGTTTGAGAGATTTTGGTTTGTAAAAGTGGAGAAACTACTAGGAAATGTGGTGAACCATAACTGATTAGTCAAACTCCTGTTAATTTTTCTCTTGATAAAAATATCCCCCACTTGTTTGTTACACCAAATGTAAAAGCTTCCACCACATGGTAAGTCTGATAACTAAACATCATATATGCATTGTCTCATGTTATAGTAGGGATTGCCTCTCGTGTCTCTTCTAGGTTGATGAAGGCATTGAAGTCACCAATAACTAAGCAAGGAAGAGAACAAGTATCTACTAGTGATCTAGGTTGATTCAATAAAAAGGATTTGTGGTATTCAAAATTTGTTGCTAATACTTTTTTTTCTACAATTTTTTGAAACATCGCCTATAATTTTTTGCTATGTAGAATTGTCAACATTTTATGTGATTAAAAAATGTCACAATTAAATATAGGTGACATTTTTGAAACAATTGGCTACATTTTTGTAGCCAATTATCCAATTTGTTGTGGTGTGTATACATTTATAGTTTGAAAGTAACATAGAGAAAATGTATTTCTCTTCTATGTTTTACCAATAAAATATATGTTTTACACACATTAGAATGACAAGGGTTGTAAACAATTTAGCCTTCTGGTTTTAGAGACGATATAGAAATTTACTATTAAAGCATGTAAAATTAAAACGAATTGACTAAAACAAATTTTTAACTCTTAATTTAATCATAATCCTATTTCATTTTTTCTTAATTTGTATATGATCTTAAATATAATTAATTTTGATTCATGTTAGTCACATTTCATTTCATTAGATCCAAATTTGCATTTGGATTTAATGGTTTCTAATCTACTTATTTTTTAAAAAAAGGTTTAAAGGAAATGGATTAGTAGAAGCTTCTCCACAAGATAATTGATTAAACTCAAAATACAATATAGGCAATGTTATAAATGCTAAGCATACATTAAGGATAGTAGAACCACCATTGCCTATAAAATACAAGCTAAACCACTCTCTTAAAGGAGCCTTTGGTTGTTATTTTATATAAATCATGAAACCTAAAGTCTGAAGATAACTTGCTGTCCTTGTAATAATGTAGAGTTCTAACAAACCAATAGAATAATCTTATAGTTTGAGTGTCCCAAACAAGATGAGGATCTTGTCATCTTTAAGCAAGTTTGACATTCATATCTCTGGAATTGTTTTTTATCATAATATGTTCTCTAGTCTATATAAACATGCTATGAAAAAAAACTTTGATGTCTTGTTTTTTTATTTTGAAATATTTTTCTATTTCTTTCTTCTTATAGGTTCTAGATACTATACCTTAACAAAAACTCAAAGGCTATTGAGTCTCCTCAATGAGTTATTTTCACTTGCACTACCAAAGTCAATAATTGTAACCAGTTGTTTCTATGGCAATGAATCCTACAATAACTTTAGGCTTAGCTTTAGAATGTGTAAACATAATAGGAGCTCACCAAAAGATGATCTAATGTCTCTAAAGATTGAATATAAAGCTGATATATGGTGTTGGATGAAACAACTTACTTTATGGTTTGTATCCTACATTTAATTGTTGATTATAATATAATGGAGGGTTCAGGTGAGTTATTTTGGAACCTAACTAATCTTCCCCATATGACTTTCTCAGCAGGCTTGTTGAATAAAGCTAGGTAGGATTTATTGGCAAATCTTTGTGAGCTATGCCTCATTTATATAATCCTATCCTCTTCCTCCACTTTAGGGATAAAATTGGGGATAAAGCTCATAATACCACTAAATACTTAGTATCTATAATTTCATTCTCCATTTTAGATAATTTCTTCTAACTTAGCTAATAATGGAATCAGACATTTTAATCTACTAAGTTTCTAAATTTTGAAAAGACGACTAAAATCATTATAATTATCAAATTAAAACTAAGTTATCCTGCCATTGCCAATTCTAACTTCTTTGGTATCTTTTATTTATAACATTTTATTGAATGTCCATGAATAATTTAGTTTTGCTTTAATGAACTATAACCTTTGGTCCTTTAATATATAGGAATGTATACATTGCACTAAAATTGATTTAGTGTCAATAAAGAGGTTTCATATTCTCTTGGCTATAATCAATGATTTGGTAAGTAACTAATTGAATTTTGTTGAGCTTGGCTCTAAAGAGCTATGAAATAGAATATAAGTGTTAATCAAATCTAGTCTAGAGGAAAAACAACAAGCACTAGTCATATAAAGTAACTAAGGGAATGGAACTATAAGATCCTAATACTGGCAAAATCTGCTACTCGATCAAGGGAAATTATACCAATAATTACACTAGAGGTTACATATTATCAGTATTTGATTCTATAGTTGATTGATAATTTTTATGTTATCAATATTAAATTAACCATAAATGCATGCAATACTTGTAGCTGGCACAAATAAGTTCAAGTCAATCCACGAGGATAGTAAGTATTAGTAATTACCTAGTTGGCACAAATAAGTACAATTCAATCCCACAAAGACAGTAAGTATTAGTATTTACCCTTCTCCTATTATCTAGCTTACAAATTAAATGTTTAGTTTTTAATTAAAAATAAAACTAAAATAAATAAACTAAATTGGAAACAATAATAAACACAAAAGACTAAGGAAATTACTTAGAAAAATAATATCAATGATTAGTGTCTAGGTGCTAAATCTCCTTAAAAATCATTAAATAATTAACCTTTTATCATTTAATTATCTTGATGATTGTTGAATTGTGGAAATTATGATATTATATTAATAAATCTTTCGAGAGTACTAACAACTAATCTATAGTTTGATTAACCAAAATCTTTCTAGTCAAAGTTCCTAGGATTGCATTATCAATTTATGAATTTTGTTATTAGGTTTGACCTTAATTCAGAGGATTTATGTCGACCAATCTCTAGGTTTGCAATCAACTCCTTTTAATTATGGTAGATCTATTCATAAAAAAGATTTCTCAATCTCAATGATATGAAATGAAATTATGCACTAATTTTCTGGATTTATTAAAACATGGATAAAACACATTATTGAATTATAATAAATCAATCAAAATAACTGCATTGAATAAAATATTAAGGCATATTGTTTTTGTAAACAAGGGTTCATCACACCTAGACACTAAAAAGCATTTAGTTACTTATATTAGAAAATGAAATCAAACATAAACATGCAGAAAAACTAATAGAAAACAAAAAGTATATAATTCTAAATCTCCTTTTCTATTATGTTGAAGTTTCTTGCAAGTTTAGATTAAATGTAGCCTTCTATTGGATCTCCTTTGATGTTAACTTCATGTTTTTCTTGTCGTTGGATCAAAATCATTGCCTCTCTAAGTGTTTCATGACTCAAGTCTACTGTTAAATTTATCTCCCCTTGTTTGCCTCCACTCACGTCCTTTTATAGTAAAATCTAGGTTTTTTGGGACATAAACGGTCATTTACATGGCCGTATAAGTGACAGATAGCTCCAAAATCACTTTAAAATTGTGACTTTACACATCTTGAGAGACTTACATAGTCAAATACACAGTTATGTAACTTCTAATTACTTCAAATCTTCATTTTATGCCATGATTTCACCCTAATTCCTGTCCTTTTAGTCCATGAAGGCAATTATCACTTATAAATGCACTTGGAGCAAATTAAGTACCAAAAATATAACAAATTATAAAATATCAAGCAAATTTTGTTAAATATGGATGTATAATTATAATCAAATATGCATATATCAAACATCCCTACACTTAAGCTTTTGCTTGTCCTCAAGCAAATCATAATCTAAATTATAAATCTTACAACGTCAATCCTTCAATAATCTTAACCTGTCCATTCATACTCTAAATCATCATGTTATATTAATCAAATTGACTTACAAATAATTCAAGTTATCCTATAAATAACTTCATAAGTCAATATTAATAGCAAACACGTCAATAATCTTATTGAAATCAAAAGCATGTATCTTTACGCCCTCACTAATATTTCACTCAATGGACTCAAGTGTTTAGGGTGAAAAGTATCAAACTTTCAAATCAATGCATAGTCTAATTCTTACTATAGGCTTGCAATATTATCCACATCTCTACGACTTATGTATTAGCTAAAAGCAAAAATCCAGAGGTCTTTATAGGGTTGTAATGGGGCGTAGGTAAGGTATGATTGGATAATAAAAAGGGTTGATTAAAGGAAATTTACCAAAGAGACATTACAACAAACTTGTTCACAATATACATAAGTCATTATATTACAAAATCAATGGTACCTTACACTTAACCACAATTTTTTCTATGCTCTTTTTTTAAATCATATTTTAGAGCAGCCATCATGTAACATAATTAAAGAAATATTGGTCCTTTTAACTTTTGAAGTTTAAAACAATTAAATAATATGAATAACCTTCATGTTTCAAAACATTGAAACAGCTTCGAAGAAAAATAGGATAAAGACTAATAATTGGGTATAAACAATGAAAAGACCAAGGCTCAAAATTGTTATTCCTTAGGGATAAATTATGGGTAAGGTAATAATCAAAGAAATAGGCTTAAAAAAGTGTTAAATCTAAGTGCCTTTATCATTTCAATGCTTATGTTTTAACAAATATAATCTTAACATGCATAATAAAAGTAAGTTATAAAATTATTCCACTGTGCATAATGACACACATGAAAGAATAAAAGAGCTTAAAATTTTTTGAAAATTTTCTCTTAGGCTCAAAAGCTCCTGAAAAAGATGGTTATTATGTGGGTAAATAGTATGCAATTTTCATTCAAATTAACTATCTTAATGACTATTAATAATATGACTTATAAAAGCAAGTTTCTTTTAACTATTATCACTTTGCATACTAATTCAAATCGATATTAAATAATGAAATATAATTTTGATGGATAGATTTCAACTAATTCAAGATATCAGTGAATAAAATTTAATATCAAAGATTATAATATACTTAAGAAAATTATTATCCTCTTCCTCGTGGTTAAAATTGTATATAATCCCCAATGTACACAATATAATCATATATGATAAGTGAGAAAGTGGAGTGTTTTGTGGTACTTCCCTGAGTAATTCTTATTTTGATTCACGATTTGAGACTGTCTGTCCAATATTAGATACACCACTATCCTTGCAAAACAGAAAGAAAAAAGAGAAAAAGAAAATAAAGAAAAAGAAATATGAAATATGAAATATGAAATATGAAATATGAAACTAACATTAACATTATCGTTTAAACAAAAACAAGGGAAAAGGAAAAAGTACATAATTAAAAAGAAAAAGAAAAGATACAAAAGTTAAGCATCTCCCTCAATTGTGTTGTGAATAAGGCTTGTTTGATAATGGAAGGTCCTCAGATTAATGATCTTCAGAAGGTGAGGAACTGCTAATGAAGTACCCTCATTAGATGATGGAGGCTACAATGTAATGCCCTGATGACTCACCATCAATAATAATAAATCCCCCATCCATCCAAAAAGGCTTTGAGCTTGCTTATCTGGTCCACAAGCTTTGCCTGTTGTCTGTTTAGTCAAGCTATTGTTAGCTAGTATGGATTACACTCCTCTGATGCAATCCCTCTCGTTTAAGATGGTGGTGACTATGGTTGTGGTTGCTCCTTTTAAAGTCCTATCGATGATGCTAGTTCATTGGGAATACTAATAAGTCTGTATACGTCACCTGTGGTTCCTTGTCATCGACTCACCATGAGCATATCTCTATGACGTTGGGGTTAAGTGCTATTATGGTAACTGTTACAAAGGTCTTCTTAAACATCAAACTTATACTGCAAGTTACACCTACTCCTTTGCACAACAATCTTACTTAGGTCTATTTAACCAAGATTCAACCTTCCCAAGTGATCGTTGTCCAACAAAACTTATTCTCGAATTCCTTATGACCCTCATAATGTTTAACTCTCATACTCACAAGAAAACTACGAAAGCAATACTAATGGCAACAATAGAAGGAAGAAAGAGATACAAAAATAATGCTAACCTTTATTACTTTCCTCAAAGTATACAAAGGAATGCTCTCTCAATCTCTATGTGTAAGGAGAAAGGCTTAAATGAGTTATATATAGGCATTAAAGCTTGATGGTCAAGTTAGAATCCTAACAGAACTCTATTACCTAAGATCACATCTTATCCTATCAGAGTACATCATTATCCAATAGGATGACATCCCCATCTAAATAGGACTTTATCTGATAAGACTTATCTACATCATAACTAACAAGATAAAAGATTACATATGATCTATCCATATCCATGAAGATGTCCACTATCTTCAGATGATCCTACTGCATGGTGTTTATCTCTTAAAGTTAATGTTTATCCTCCATGATCTTATCCACCACATCAGCCAAGATCTCCTTATGATCTCTATCTGTTTATGGTGAGTCATCCAAACTAAAGCTAGTCATAGTATACTGGTCTGATCCAATGCTTATCTATGTCAAGAATATTAGCCATTCATTTGAACATACACTAAATCCTTGATCCAATAAAAACTTAGCCTTGGCCATGTCAACTCTTATAGGGTCTGAAACTTTACCAAAAATTGCATCTTGCTTGATCTAACTTGCTAGGTCACCTTGGAGCTTTCATATGCCACCACTATATATGTAATCCAACTAATCTTCCACCCATGGCCTATTTCTAGCTAGCTGTGAAGTACCTTCAAGTGCTAAGGGGATAATAAACCACCCTTACTAGTTTGAAGGTAGGCGTTCATTGAATTACCATAAGGTCGTAACTTCCTCCTATATGGCTTCTATCATCAGCTTTCCCTTTTACTGGACTTATTCTGTTGGTTCTTCTTATACTGCCCCATTGTTCAGTAATTTAAAATCTTTTCAACTTTTTCCTCGAACTGTTTTCTCATAACTGGTGGAGCTCTCTTAACCTAACTCATATTTGGATATGATGCATCGTCATGGTAAGGTTTGAGAACAATAACATAAAAAGTAGGGTTTATCTTCAATCCCTTAGGCAACTTCAAACTATATGCCATATTCCCTACTTTACTCAGCACTTCAAATGGTCCATCATACTTTGTCACGAATCCACAATGCATTAGCTTATTCAAGATCTTTTCCAAATTTGTGGGGTAAGTTTTAGCAATACCTCATCTCCCACATCAAACTCTAATGATCTCCTTCACAAGTTCATTTGTTTCATCATCTGTCAATAAGCTTTTTGAAGACTATCCCTCGCCTCATTTAACAACTTTTGCTTGATCAAGAACTTGTATGCCACAAGACACTTTCCACCTGTCCTTTGTTACGCAATCTTGAGTGGAGTGAGAGGTTGTTGTCCCAAGACTATCTTAAAGGGACTCTTCTTTATGGCATGAAGATCTGTGCAAGCCATAGAAAAATTTTGTAGTATCAATCAAACTTAGGTAGTTACGTTGACTTACACTTATGTAATGCCTTAAGTTCTCGTCCAATAGACCATTTTTCCTCTTCATTTAGCCATCCTTCTATTGGTGATTTAATGTTGAAAACTTTAAATCTTAACCTATCATGTTAAAAAGGGATGTCCAAAATCGACCCGTAAATCTAGCATTTCAATCACTTAGAATGTACTCAAGGACTTCAAAGTACTTCACCATGTTCTTATAGAACAACTTTGTCACAACATCTAAGGGACACGTTGCTAGTGCGACAAAGATTCCATACCTGTAGAAACAACCTACAATCACTGTGATTGTCGCTATGTTGTCCACCTTTGGAAACCCACTAATAAAATCCATTGAGACTGACATCCATGATCTTTTAGGGATGGTTAAGGGTTGTAGTAAACTAAATTCCTTCTTCCTCTCTGACCTATCTAATTGACACATATGAACAAACTAGGAGTGCCATCATCCTCTAAACTCTAAGGTGTCCAACCCACTGTGAGTCATACTTTTCTTTCAAAAACTGGTTCCGTAAGCCACCAAAATTCGTCATGTATACTTGACTACTTTTATTCATCAATAGCTCATCATCATCGAGTCAAAACCTGCACACAACACCCTCCTTAACTTACAAGATTAATTTACAATATGTGTTGTCCAATAGAGTTGCAGCTTTGATTTGCTCAAACAAGTTAGACTCCACCCTAGCAATGAAATATAAGTAAAGAACACCTCCTCTTAAATCAAGGCATCCGCTACGTTATTGTAACTCCCCAGTTTATGCTCTCTCACGAAGTCATATTTTGTAAGGAACTCCTGCCATTAGGCTTGCTTTGTAGAAAACTTCTTCTAGGTCCTAAAAAATGTGTTAGTAACATTGTCTGTCCAAAAAACAAACATGGCCCCTAACAAAAATACCCACAATATCTCAAGACAATACACCACCACGAGCATCTCTTTCTCATGTGTCAAGTACTGCTGCTCCACATTGTTGAGCTTTTGACTCTCAAATGCTATAGGATTACCATCCTGTACTAAGAATCCACTAATGGCTTTGCTCGATGCATTTGTTTATACCTCAAATGGAAGATCAAACTTTGATAGCTTTAACACAAGTTTGGTTGAGATAGTAGCTTTAAGTACTCAACAAGTTTTTTAGCACCATTGCTAAGGATTTACTTATGATTAGTTTGATTCCTTTATTCTATGGAAGTTTCGCCCCTCTTATGTCATTGCAGTTGCATGAACACAAGAGTTGATCGAAGTTCAAGTTGGATTGTCAAAACCTTAGCACTTGACATCACCCATTTGGAACGAATAATTCGACGAGCAAGATGCCTAGAAGAAGAAATTGAAGAACCTATGGTGGAAGAATTTCACCAAGAATTTGATCAAGGAGGAAACTAAGGAACATAAACCCTCATGGACTTCATGAGACTAGGGTTCAACACTGCAAATCAAGGCATGACTCGATCAGCGATTTAAGCAGCTTTATTCGAAATTAAGTATGCCCTACTAAACATGCTGCAAATAAATGTGCAGTTATATAGGTTGAATAATAAGGACCCTAATGTGCATATAGTAAATTTACTAGTAATATGTGATACCTTCTAATGTTAAGGCATATCGAAAGATGCCTGATAAGTGAAAATTGCATAGTATTTTAGGGCATAGTTTGATATATGTTTAGCTATTAATTCAATCATTTAGTATGTGTTTATGTTAGAATTGTGTTAGTTTGTTAATTATTTATGTTTAAAGTGCCTTATGGGTTAGTATAAGTCTTTGGACTTAAATATTATGTTTTTGAGGTGCCTTGATGTGTTTATTAGTGTTTTAGGGTCAACATCGAAGAACGGAGAAGTTTTAAAGGCATTCGGGCTGAAATAATGACCTACAATCATGGCATGTCAAGCCATGATCATGACAAAAGCATCAGATTTGTCCCACAATTGTGGCCTACATTCCACAATCGTGATAGAAGCCCAGGTAATGGCCCATGATCATGTTCCGCATCGGACAAAAGCACAAATAGTCAAGAATGTCAAGTTTTGATGAAATTTTTGGACCCTTTAAATCTAAAAAAAACCCATGGGTTATCCAAAACACAAGAGGATATTTAAAGAACAAAAAAATGAGGCAAATAGAGCTTTTGCATTAGCCACCTTGAGAAACCTTAGAGAGAAATCATCGAGAGATAGAGGAAGAGAATAAGGAAGAGAGAAGAGGAGAAGAAGTTGACTCGATGCACTTCTCGGATCTAGAATTGGATTGTATTTCCTATTTATTTTCTCAACGTCGCTACCTCCCATCATCCATTTAGATTATATTTCCTATTTATTTTCAGTTTTATTATTGTATATAATTAGATTGAACAGTTGATTATAGGATCTAGAATGTTGAGGATGTTATAAACTCACCTTCAAAATTTTATTCTTAAATTAATGAAAATCTAATTATTTATATGTTTATTGGATTTGTTATGGTTTGATTATGTGATTGCATAATTCAATAATAAACTGAGAGGGTGAATCGAATGAAAAACAATTAAATTGGACCATCAAGATTTAGGTGATTTAATAGAAACAAGAATTGAATCAGATCGAGAAATTGTGCGAAGAGAGATCTTGCATAGGTTTCCAATAGTTTATTAGAGAACTTCATAACAAATTAGGATTTTGGATAGGTTGTGAATTGAGAGATTGCAAACCTTAACAATTTTATTAGGGTTTATGATTTAAGGTTAATGGTTATAACTCGAGAAAGTAATCAACCCTAGGATAGTCTAGAACCAACAATCCGATAATTTATAATCAGTTAGGTTAGCATTAAGGATAGGTAAAATTCCCTTCTCTCAATTAGTAATTTCTTTCGGTTGATTCTTGGGCATGTTGTAATTTCTTAGTAATTAGTATTTTAGTTTTTTATTCACAATTTGATTGATTGAACTAAATTCTCATTTTTAGTTTCATTGCATCTTAAATTTTTGTTATTTGTTTTTGGCCTTAGATTTTAGGATTAGATTAGTTCCCCCCTCATGGGATTGACACCTTAGGTGCTATGCTAATGAACCATGTGATTGTAGATTATCAAACGTTAATAATTACAATTGACACATAACTAAAACCATCGATCAATGCCCTTAAGATGAGTATCTTCCCCTTCACGCTAAGGGATAGAGCTAAGGCATAGTATCATTTGCTGAATCCCATAAACACCACAACTTGGGAGCATTTGGTGTGTGCATTCTTGGATAAGTACTTCCCTCTCACAAAGACTACAAAATTGATAGAGGAAATCACAAATTTCCAACAAAGTGATGGGGAGTCACTTTATAAGGCTTAGGAATGATATAGGATTTGCAAAGGAGGTGCCCACACTATAACCTACCAAAGGAATTCTTATTGCAATCCTTCTATAATGGTGTTAACCTATCCCCATGAGGCACCATAGATGCGACATCTTGTGGATCTCTAATGAGGAAGACGATTGATGAATCAAAGGAGTTGTTGGAGGAAATGGCTATTAACAGTTGTCTTTAGACAATAGATAAGAGTAGACAACATACAACCCTCCATTATATAATTTTTATCGCTTATTATAATAAGCATATGGTCATAAACTCTATTCAATGAAAAACAAATAAAGTATGGTGTCATTTAATATGTATTTGAAATAATAAATATGATAGGTGAATTAGGATTAAACTAGCATTAGTGTTTGTGTCATATGTCAAAGTCATATGTCAAAGGGCTTCACGAACAATATAGAAGGAGCATTTTTATTTAGCATGCAACCTTCAACATATATATGTGATGGAAGTGAAAAGCTAATAGCATTGAGGAAGAAGACACTTGACACCTTTGAGTCTTTCGAAAGGAATGATGAGATGAGTCTTATATGGTACATAAATCTAAAAGTTACAATAATAAGTATAGAATTTTCATTCAAACATCCTAATCAACTATGACTTATCTCCTGCAGGATTTTCCAATAGATGATTTTAGAGGCTAAGATGTTATATGAAGTTTAATATTAACATTTATTAACCAAAGAAACAATATTACATTTTTAACCAAGACATCACACAAGTGTATTATATTTCTTATTCAATAGATGCACTCAATACAAACCCTTTTGTAGACCCATTATTCAAAAAATAAAAAATATCCTCATAGAGGCATAACATCAAACACTTAACAATATCACTCTATTAAATCTCAAAGATCTAACTCTTTCTATTATATTAATTCAAATCCTTCTCCATATTCTTCATTACAAAACCTTTTTCATAATTTATATCCAATATCTAAGAAACAAAAAACATTCTTATAGAAGCATAACATTAAACAAGAAACAATCCTCACATAGGCATTGTTGAGCAAGTTTTATATAATAATAAAACTCTCAATACCTATAAGTATACAGATCGTATCTTGTAGTATCAAAAGGTATCATTCTCACGAGGACTATAGACACCTAAACAATTTGGATAAGAACTTTGTCTAAGGTATTAAGAACTTATTTGCATGGAAATAAATAATTGAAATCAAAACAAATAATAAAAGGAAACAAGTAAACAATAGGATAAGTGAGCTGCTAATAAATTTGAGGTTGATCAAAGTTGAAGACTTAAGAATTATTATATACTTATTTTGTTTCACTTAATCTTGTTGATTCAATTTATGTTTAATCTAAGATATCTTAAAGTTTTTATTTCTCTCTCTCAAGATCTAATTAGGTAACCCTAGCTAAATTCGTTATTTATATAATTGTAATCTCTCGATTCACAAAACTACTCTTAACTTGTTTAATTACATTTAAAGCAATCGTATGGATAATTAATTTCACAATTAAAATCTCTCTTCAATTGCTCATTAATCTAATAATTGTAGGTCTATTAAGTTTCTAACTCTCACTCCATATTAAGTTGCCAACTCTCATTCTACACCTTAACACTAATAACTTGACACAATCTCTAGATTTGTTGTCAACTATATCTATGACAATTATCACAAACATTCATCAATGTGGTGAATTCAACAATAATAAATTTTAACAAAATAATTCAAAAACAATCCCTAATAGCGATTTAGAAGCCCATAATCATGTTAAACATCGTAGAAATCAAAATAAACATTCAAGACGATGAAAGAAATAAAGGGATCTTTTGTATGTAGTGGTTGCTGTGTTTTTTTTATGTTTTTTCTTATTCTTAAATAGTGCACTACAATGTAGGGATTCCCCACTTTTTTCAATTCCAAAAATTGCCGCGAACCATCAAAACATAAAGAAACTAGCATTTGGAAAAGCCATTATCACATTCATGACCTTGGAGTCATGACCATGCACCTGCTATTTAACACGATCATTAAATAACACCTGCTAGTAAACTTTCAAGCTTCTTTCATCTTCTTCATTCTTCAATATTTTGATTTCCAACACTCATAAACACATCAAAGCCTCTTGAAACATAAAATTAAGATCCAATTCTTGCTCCAAACCAAACAAACACTTAGAATACATACAAACATTAATAATAACACAATTCTATGCCTATACATATGATAGTAATCAAAGAAATACTCACAAACACCCTTAAACACCTAGCAAGACATAATACAATCTATAACTATCAGGCATAAAATTAAATATGTAACAATTGATTGAATAATTCAAGTTTGGATTTTGCATGTTTAGCTCCTAGATTTTAATTGTTCAATTGATTTGTATTCTTGTTTTAGACTTAAACTAGAGGTTTAAATCATTCTTATAGATTGTCTTTCAATTGGCTACTCTATAAAAAATCAATGCCTCGTAGTGTTAGGGTTATTTAATGTAACGAATCCTTTAATTTTTTAAGGTCAATCTTTTTAAGTTGTTCAAAATCTTGATTAGCTTTAGATTAGAAATAAATAATTAAAAAAACAAGAGGAATCAAAGTTCAAAATAAATTGGATATATACACTTTGTAGCCATATTAATGCCAAAGATTTTTAATGGAGATTGATACTTAGATGAAGCCAATAATTATTATTATGTAAACTAAATAGCTAATCTAATTTTTTAAATCTTTAGAGGGAGGGATAATTGTTCGAAATTATCCAACCATAGGATTAATAAAAGAATGTGACCTATCAAAGTTACAAAATATGGAATGACTTAGTATTAGAAGATATGTTAAAAGTTAAGATAAATGTAAAAAAATTTCTAATATGAATATGAAATTTACTAATATAAATAAATTTTAAAAACCTCTTATTCATATATTACTATTTAATTAGGTGGCTCCATTTACCTAATTTTCAGTGGCAACTTTCTTTTTGAAAAATTTGAATATATTAACCTTTGAAGTTGAATCAAAAATGTCTTGCCATATAACTAATAATATAAACAAAAATTTTGTCTATATTGAAATACTGCCAAAGATTTAGCATGAATGACATTCCAGCAGACAAAATGATTTGTTGTTTACCTCGCTAGAACCCATGTTCAATAGTTAACGCTTACGGGACAAAGCTAAAGACAAAACTTAACTTATACTCCAACATACTAGTAACAACTATCGCATAAAGGTCATTGCATCACACATGCAAGAACCGTCGCACCTATCAAAACTGTCACCAACACTTACAATTTAAAGATAGACAAGTTCTCCACCGCTGAGAATAAATTACACGTTCCAGTATCTCAGTAAATAGGAACCATATTAAACCGTCTATTTTTATACACATATTTGCAGTCGAACGTGTTGTAACAATTGGTTATAAAATTGCTCTTAGGTGGTGGGCTTGTCTTGGAATACTCTTAGCTTTCTCTCGTCCCATATAGCATTGATTACAGAGGATAACACAATCTAAAAACACCTATAAGCTATGTTGTTTCTGTTGAGCATTGACATTCAGTTCTAGTAGGCTAGAGTTTCATTTCTAGTAGGATTTTTATTCAATTTTAGTATAGGACTTTAATTCCTATTTTTAGCAAATTATTTACAACTGTTCTTATCTGTTGCAGCTAGCTTTATCTTTTCGATTGTAGTAGTTGATTTCAAGTAGGAATGTTTGTGAGCTGTCATTATTTAAAGGCTTGAAAGATTAATAAAGTATGAGAGTTTTTGCAAGTTCAAAAACCTGATTCTTTCTTTTATTCTCAACAACCTTTTAAATCTATTTTCACACCAGCATCACTGCAATTATCCAATATTGATATCAGAGCTATAGTTGGTATTAATAGGACCAAAGACGTTTTTAACTCCAGATAAAACCAAACCTTTTTTTTAACCATCAAAAACCAAAACTGTTAAACCGCAAAACTAATGGCTTCTAGCAACCATTCTTTGAACCCACTGATTATTTTTTTCTAATGAGAATTATCATGTATGGTTAGTAAAGATGCAACCTTTTTTGAAAGCTTATGATCTATAGGAAACCGTAGAGTTTGACAAACCTGTTTCTATTGTACCTGCAAACCCAACCTTAGCACAGATCAAATACCATTTTGAAGAGAAAGCAAAGAGATCTAAGGCCAAGTCTGTGATCCAAAACGCAGTCTCTGAATCTATTTTTTACAGAATCATGGCATGTCAACCTGCTAAGGAGGCATGGGACAAACTGAAGGAGGAGTATCAAGGAAGTGATAGGACTCGCCAGATGCAGATTTTGAATCTGAAAAGGGAATCTGAGGCTTTAACCATATAGGAAGATGAAACCATCAGTAAGTATGCTGATAGGATTTTAATGGTTGTCAACAATATCAGACTGTTTGAAAAAGATTTGTCTAACAAACGAATTGTTGAAAAGGTTCTAGTAACTCTTCTAGAGAGGTTTGAATCAAAGATTTCCTCTCTAGAAGAGTCTAAGGACCTGAACAATATTTCCCTGTGAGAGTTGATGAGTGCTCTTCAAGCACAAGAGTAGAGGAGGACTATGAGGCAAGAAAGGAATGCTAAGGTTGCTTTTAATGCTCAAAAATTTCATGGAAAGAGAAAGAAGCAAGCTAATCAGAAGGCTAAAGGCAATAGCAATAGTAATGGGTTAGCACAGAAGAAATTTCCACCTTGTGTGCATTGCAAACAAACCAACGATAGTGAGAAGTATTGCTGGAGGAGACCTGATGCTCTCTGTGGTAGGTGTAAGCAATTGGAGCATGTTGCTAGGATTTGCAAATTCAGAAACAAGGATTCCAACTCTTAGCAAGCTCAAGTTGCAGATGCAGATGATGTTTAGGAGGAGCAAGTGTTTACAATCATTTGTTTTGCAACTAACCATATCTTTGATGCATGGCTTGTTGATTCGGGCTACACTCACCATCTCTGCAATGATGCAGACATGTTTAAAATTCTAGACAGTAGCTACAAATCCAAGGTACAAATTGGCAATGGAGAGTGGTTGGAGGCTAGAGGTAGAGGCTCAGTAATTGTTTCAACAGACTCAGGTATAAAAACCATCCCAGATGTTCTATACATACCTGATATTAGTAGGAATTAGCTTAGTGTTGGGCAAATGCTTGAAAAGAACTATTCACTTCATTTTAAAGACAGAAAGTGCATTGTTTATGATCCTTTTGGAGTCGAGCTATTATGTGTTGGAATGCATAACATGAGCTTTGAGGTGGATTGGGAGAAAGTGACTAAACAGCATATGCTACTACCGCACAGAACATTTCAGACCTATGACAAAAAAGGTTTGGACATTTTAATAAGAAAAACATTGCAGAATTGTAATCCAAGAATATAGTGGAAATTTTGCTTGATTTCACCAGTGATGCTCAACTGTGTGAAACTTGTCAACAAGGCAAACTTGTGAAAATACCATTTCCAAAGGACAGGGCATGGAGAGCTTGCTAGAAGCTTCAACTAATCCATACAAATGTATGTGGCCCTATGAAGACTACCTCTCTCAGTGGTAATAGGTATTTTCTTCTTTTCATTGATGATTTTACAAGATTTTGTTTGGTTTACTTTATCAAGTCCAAGGATGAAGTGTTTGGTATTTTTAAGCAATTTAAAGCACTTGTTGAAAACCAATGTGATTTGACCATCAAGGGTATAAGGTCAGACAATGGTGGTGTGTATGCTTCCACAGAATTTGCAGTCTTCTGTAACACTGTAGGCATTGAGCATCAATTCACAGCACCTTATACTCTTCAGCAGAATGTATTCAGTGAAAGGAAAAATAGGACTATAATGGAGATAGCTAGGTGTTTGTTGATTGAAAAACAAATGCCAAACTTTTTCTGGGAAGAAGTAGTTAGTACTTCTGTCTATTTGCTGAACAGATTACCTACTAAGGCTCTGCAAAATAAAACTCCAT
>JAOQMP010066362.1:0-10328 GCA_027563575.1 Erythroxylum pedicellare | reverse complement strand
AGAGAAGTAGCATTTTCGGTTTTCTTAGGTTAAATGTGCAGCTGCACATTTGACATTAAAATGCTAAATAAAGATGGCCTTTATTATGGTTTATCATCATTAAATGGAGTTATGAACTTACCATTAAATGGTTTACTGGTTATCTTTTAATTTTAGCATATAACCTATTAGCATTGATTGGATTAAAGAAGAAAGATGTACATTGGATGGACCATCTTCATTCTTACATCATGAAAACCAAAATTAACATGATAATATTAGGTGATTGAACTTTTCATATAGCCATCTTAAAACAAATGAGAAGTGTCTCATTTAATGACTTCTTTATGTTTGATTAAAGAAAGGTATGATGCGTTAGATGCTCACTCTTCTTTCCTTTTCATGCATAACAGAAATTGGTGTGTGTAAGAAAGTGTTCTTGCATTGTTTTGACCAACTCTCTCCTCTAACCTATGCATGGTCGAAACCTAGAATAAGAAGTGTCTTATTGTTTCCTTCTTTCTTTTAAGAAAATTCTACTCTAAACATTTCTTCTCCTTTCCCACCAAAGGATCTTGTTAACCAAGTTGTCAAAAATGAACAAGTGGAATTGGTTAAGGATACAACAACAAGGAGAGGAAAGATTGACAAAGGTAAAGCTAGGGTTGGATAGAAGAAGAAGGAGAGGTTAGCACGGTGAGGAGTTAAAGTTGTAGCGAAGGAGTTGGTAATAATCTTCATCTTGTTTATGTTTATTATTATCCTTATACCATATCATGTATAGATTAACATGATGATTTGGATATATCGCTTTCACTGCAATTTAGATTTCTAAAAAGTTTTGAAATCTACCATTTCTCTAAATATGACATGCTTTCTTTTCCCGATCCAACAATATGGCCTAACCAGAAGGATTCGTTGAGCCAGGTAATGAGCATAAGATATACAAATTACAGAGGTACATTTATGGACTTAAGCAAGCATCTAGGTCTTGGAACTTTAGGTTTGATAAGTCTATCAAAACCTATGGGTTCATGCAAAACCTAGATGAACCTTGTTTCTATAAAAGGATACAAGAAGGCTAGGTTATTTTCTTAATTCTGTATGATGATGACATTCTACTCATTGGGAATGATGTAGAAATGTTATCTATGGTCAAAGGATGGCTGAATGAACAGTTCTCAATGAAGGATTTAGGAGAGACTAACTATGTTCTAGGGATCAAACTTATAAGGGATTGTAAGAACAAACAGATAGCTTTGTCTCAATTAACCTACATTGAGAACATGATCCATAAGTTTGCCATGCAGGATTCCAAGAGGCGTTTCACACCTACTAGACATGGAATCAAACTTTCAAATGAGCAAGCATCTAAGACTCAAGAGGAGGTCCAACGCATGCATAACATTCCATATGCTTCGATAGTTGGAAGTTTAATGTATGCTATGTTTTGTACTAAACCAGATATCTGTTACACAGTGGGACTAGTAAGTAGATTCTAGTTCAATCCATGAATGGAGCATTAGATTGTGGTTAAGTGTATATTGAAGTATCTTCGTAAGACGAAGAACTTAATGCTTGTTTACTCAGGAATTAATCTTATTTCGATAGGATATACAGATTCTGATTTCCAATCAAATGTTGATTCAAGGAAATCAAATTCTGGTTCTATGTTTGTTTTAGGAGGTGGAGTTATAATTTGGAAGAATGTTAAGCAATCTTGTATTGCTGATTTGACTATAAAGGTTGAGTCCGTTGCTACTTGTGAAGCAGCAAAAGAAGCAGTCTGGCTCCATAAGTTCCTAATTGATTTGGAGGTAGTTCCTGAGGCAGAAAAGGCCATTATACTTTATTATGATAATAGTGGGGCAATGTCTAATTCTAAAGAACCTCAAAACCATAAAACTTCCAAACATATTGAGAGAAACTATCATCTCATAAGAGAGATAGTATAATATGCTAAGGTGAATGTGGTAAAGATTCCTACAGAGCAAAATCTTGCTGATCCATTTATGAAGATGCTATCTCAGAAGAGTTTTGAGGGTCACCTAGAAGGGATGGGAATGAGGGCAAGTGGGAGATTGTTGGAGTTATGTAAATATACTACCTTAATGTTAGACCTTATTTTCAGAGCCCAACTTCGGAGTCATAAAATTTGAGAGTACTCTAATGAAATCTCCTTAACCATCATCGGTTCATCTTCATACTCTGATACTATAAATGTTAGATCCTTGAGTCCTGGCAGGCGGGTTCGCCGTGGTAAACTTTATGTTTGCGCCGCGAAGAACGAATGAGAACTTCTGTGGAGACCCTTAGAGAAAAGTTCATTGTGGCGAAGTTCCCATATTAGACCCAAGCATCTCTCGAGATAAATACATTATGGTGACAAGCTTGACTTCGCCGCGGCAAAGATGATCAATTAACCATAATAATATCTTTCAGGAAGGGTTCGCCGCAGTGAAACCCCTGGAACCATAACTCAGACCCCAACATCAAACAATGCAAAAATACAAATATACTTACCACCTTAACATCCCTTAACCTACAACTTCCAATATCCAACAAGTTCATATTCTATATCAATTGAAAATTATAAGAAAACCCCAAAAGATTATTATAAACAAAAGGGAACTCCTTCCACTCTTAATCTCGTCACTTAGCAAAAATATTCTCTTAGCTCCGATATCCAAAATTTCACCCTCCATATCATTGGAAACTTATGAGCAACCCAATTACATTTCCTTAACATCAAAAGAAGAGTTTCATAAAGCTTTAATGACATTTAAAGCCACAATACATCAATGTCTCTAAATATCAAAATAAAAAAGTTACATGAACTAATAATTCTTGAAATGCAACTAAAGCCTTGTGTTTACAAAATCTAGCTTAAAATACAAAACATTCAGCAACATACCCTCATACAAAATCTACCAAAAATACCCTTATACAATCTTACTACCTTAACACTTTAATTCAATTGACCTATGTCATACAATCTTACAAACATTAACATAATAATTAACGCCAAAAAATAAATCTATCAAAACCCCCATAATTCATTTAAATCATTCTTAACTAGAAAAAAAAATTCGGGGTCAACATTTCTCCCCCGCTTAAAAGAATTTCATCCTCAAAATTCTTATCTAACTGATCAAGAGGTAGAGGTATGCTTCCTCTTATCCTCCTCCGTTTCCCATTTAACTTTATCACTCAAATAATTTCTTTCAAATGACTATAGTTAATAAACTCACTCGGTCTTTCAATCCCTTATTTGGTCATTCACTTTCTTGACTAGTTCCTCATTATGTTTTAAATTACTCATAATTTTTCCACTTCCTGTGTCGATAACACCAATATCATATCATAACAATATTTCTTAACATACTCACATATATCACATTATGAATCCAAGACATCTTTTATCAACAACACTAATTTATAATAATTTCATTCTGATCAATTCATATAGGAAGTAGCTAATCCTTTTTCCTAACTTGACCACACTTCCTACTTAATGTAAGCACGCCTTGTCATGGTGATACTCTCAAAGACAATTTGTCTTTCACTTAATAATTCACATCATGTTAGTGTTAATACACTTAACTCTTATGTTCATCTCACTTTACTCCATACCTTTTGTGTTGATCCACCATCTCCTTTTTTTTAATCACTTAATTTCTATTATAGATTCATTTCACTCATCAATAATATCCTTTGAATCAATCCTGGCATTCAATCATTTTAGGCCTTATTTGTTTTAAATGTAAGGGCGGATGACTCCTCTTGTCATATAATGCCCATACAATATTCTAATGACATCACTGTGATAATGAAAAGTCAATCAAAGCTATACATTGATATCATATTCCTATAAACTCCAAAAATATAAGCTTTAAGCATATCTACAACAGTCAAGACTGTTGGCAACTCACAAGTGTGGTCATTTTCTTCTACCTCCTTACCCATCAAATGCTATCTCGAGGTATTCCTGCTAGGATGTATATCATAGGTTGTTATTTATACTTATCTAACAATCTCTTTGCTCAATCATCTTTATCAGTACATACACTTCTTATTTCAATCACAAAGTATCATTCTTCCTATTCGAACTCAAAATCCGTATTCATTTCCAAATTTCTTAGTAAGATTCACAATTTCTGAATCCTCAATTTGGGCTTTGTTCATCTGAAACTGATCTTAATTTTTAGTGCAGCTAATAATGCTTCATTTTGCCCCAAATTCAACTCCATTCTGCACTCTTTATTGCACTAGAATTGATAACCTCAATGTCCAAATTTGTGATACATTTCTATTGAATTTTCTATTCAATGCATCTGAATACAACACTAGCTTTACCAGTATAGTACTCATTTGCACAATCATAATCCTTCAAATAACTCTATATATTGTCTCAGTCTTGTATTCAATTCTTTCAACTCAATATTTACCTCAAAATCAAATAATTTGTATATTTTAAAATCTTTCTGTACTTATAATGTCTCCAACTTTCAAGCAATCACTATTGCAAGAAGTTTCAATTCATGTATCAACTAATCAATCTATGAGGTTTCAATTATGTTATACAATATCATTATATACTATAAAATCTCCAAATCCAGAAGATATAATTAATATCAGTGTTATAATTCCTCAAAATTCTCTTTACTTTCGTTACTCATATGATTTACATGTTTTTCCTCAATTATTCAAACTATTCTTCTCAACTTTTCGAATACTTTTAATATATCATCAAATTTTGCTTAGATCGCTTTAATCTTTAATACCATAGTATTGTCAAAGCATTTGTTAACTTGAATTGTCCAAAGCTCCATATTCTTATGATTAGATCTCGTAATTCCTTAAATAACTAATTCCTCAATGAGATAACATTGTCTCATGTTATTTTCAATGTCCCAATTGACCTCCTTTCTTAATTCATTTGATTTCCTTTAATTTCACATTGACTTATTCTACTGTCTACTCATTCATACTAATTTCTCCACACATTTCAATTTATTTTCATTCTTAACTTCCTATGTTTGTAACACATTCATCAGGTCAAATTTGCATCTCCTGAACATATTTACACATAATATAACGTGGACCTATATACTCCTCATATTAGCAATTTATGTCTCCTTAAATTCAGGAATCCACTCACATGGTTGGATACTTTACATCAAACAAAATACATACATTGTCAGTAGTATATTCTACCTCTTATTCTTAAGTCTCCGCTAGGGATATGACTCTAATATTTAATTTTAAATCATTACATATTCATTTCTGATTTATTCTTTCATTGATCATCCTTAACATAAACTATCTGATCTGCTTAACCTAATTCAATAAAATTCTTCTTTGAAAGAAGATTTCTTGCTACTATCATCTATACTATTCATGCAATGTTTATCAATCAAATGTTATCCTCATCGCATTATCAACCATCTTTAACACCTCAAGAAGACCAACTTCTATCGTTCTTAAAAGGACATAACGTTTTAATTACCAAAACTCAATAAAGTAGTAAACATAATTACTGTTGAATATGCTTAGGAGTGCGTCATCAAAGTCATCCCATTTTGTCAAAAGATTTATCTCCAAAAATTTGCTAATTTATATCTTACATAAATGATACTTTGATTTCTATTGATCCTGGACCATATTTCTCTCCTTACTCTTTCCTCATTTCTATATCATTTTCCTATTGTCAATTTTTTTCATCTTCCATATGTATATCCTCAATCAATTCATAATTATTGATGTATAATCATTTTGAAGTTTTGATCTCAATTCCACTAATATCTTCTTACAACGGATCATAACTCTTATAGCATTAATCGATCAACCACTTTGGTTCGAATTTCCTCTTCTTAAGATCATTACAAGGTTATGTTTTCATTGCATTCTACTTATACACTCTAATATTATCATTTATACTTATATCCTTATATTCCTCAAATAATCCAAGACAATACATTCACATCTATATCACATTCAGGGATATATCACTACACTGCAATATTGAAGTCATATTCAATAATGCATCCCCCAATTCAAATACATTGAATTATTCTCTGTCATATTTACCCATATACTATTTCTCATTTCTATTTATACACAACTTTCATTTTCTCATATCGTGAAAAAGTATTATTTTTCTTACTAATTCTATCAGCTCAAACTCTTCACAATTGCTCATGTGTGTGACTTATACACATGCGACTCAGACTAGAGATCAGTTGCTACTGTCTGCTATGACATGGTATGTAACTTGACACCTATTTCGAAAAATGCCCATGTAAGATGGTAATTCTGGCACTCTGATATAATAAAAATGTTGGACTCCTTAACCATCATCAGTTCATCTTTATGCTCTGATACAATAAATGATAGATCCCTGAGTCCTGGCAGGCCGTGGCAAACTTTACGTTTCGCCGCGACGAACAAACGAGAATTTCTACGGAGACCCTTCGGGAAAAGTTCGTCGCAGCAAACTCTTAACTTCGTAGCAGCAAAGTTCCCATATTAGACCTAAGCATCTCTTGAGATAAATACATCGCGGTGAGAAGCTTGACTTCACAGTAACAAAGATGAACAATTAACCATAATAATACCTTTTAGGAAACCCCTGCAACCACAACTCAGACCCTAACATCAAACAATGCAAAAATACATATATACTTACCACTTTAACATCCTTTAACCTACAACTTCCAATATCCAACAAGTTCATATTCTATATCAATTGAAAATCATGAGCAAACCCGAAAAGATTATTATAAACAAAAGGGAACTCCTTCCACTCTTAATCTCATCACTTAACAAAAATATTCTCTCAACTCCGATATCCAAAATTTCACCCTCCATATCATTACATTTCCTTAGCATCAAAAGAAGAGTTTTACAAAGCTTTAGTGGCATTTCAAGCCACAATACATCAAGTAATAATCCTTGAAATGCAACTAAAGCCTTGTTTTTACAAAATCTAGCTTAAAATACAAAACATGCAGAATTCGGAGTGATGCCTTGGCTCTCTCACTCGCTCGATCTCTTGCTCATCACCTGGAGATGGGAAGGAATGGGGGTGAGCTTAAAAGCTCGTAGGTAACAAGTTTATAACAAAGAAACAAGCACAACCTTGAAAATATTCTTTTGTTATAGAAAATTTATATTGAATTTATAAAGCACATGTTTGTCAAATTCTTGTCATGTAATCCAATTCACAAATAACACAAATTATGCGTTCATCAACTTGTTCACAAAATCATAAACACATAAGAACATTAGAATGGTTTGGGTAGGTCCATAAACAGAACGTACTACACATTTTTACATAATGGTCCCGTGTAGCCGTGAATAGAATGTACTATCGCAATCTCACATAATAGTCTTGCACAGTCGTGAACTTATGGGAGTCTACGAAGGAGCTCCATGCCACTAGCGGGCAAGCGGGAGAAGTCTTTAGTCAAGATGCACTTGACTTAACTTAGGGGACCACCACAAACCCACATAATCATGCATTTTATGACTTGAAAACAGATTTCCAAAATGGAACATTTCGAAAACATGATTTTTCTTGACATTTTTCCACAAAGGCATATTTTAAAAACACAATTGTTTATAAATATGAAATATTTCACATGCATTTCCATCAACCAAATTCATATTCCAAAATATAACAATTTCTCAAGTCATTCAAAAGCAATAATGCAACAATTATGAAGCAATTTGGAATCATTTATTTTCTTGCTTTAAAAGAAAACATTCATGGCTCAGTAACTATTATAAACATGAAACCCACCTTAAAAATCCTTGTTTAAACTTTCCTCTCCTCTTCGTCCTCCTGCCTTCCTTGATTCCCTTTATCAATGACAAAATTTTCCCATTCAATAGGAATACATCATAATTGTATACTATAAAATCTCCAAATCCAGGCGATATAATTAATATCGGTGTTATAATTCCTCAAAATTCTCTTTACTTTCATTACTCATACGATTTACATGTTTTCCCCCAACTATTCAAAGTATTCATCTCAAATTTTCGAACACATTTAATATATCGTCAAATTTTGCTTGGGTTGCTTTAATCTTTAATACCATAGTACTATCGGGGTCGAACAAATATTATCAATACTCTATATGCCTATGATTAGTTCCTATAATTCCTTTAATAAATAATTCCTCGATGAGGTAACATTGTCTCACGTTATTTTCAATTTCCCAATTGACTTCCTTTCTCGAAAGATTTTCTCAATTCATTTGATTTCCACTAATTTCACATTAACTTATTCTACTGTCTACTCATTCATACTAATTTCTCCACATATTTCAATTTATTTTCAATCTTAACTTCCTATGTTTGTAACACATTCATCAGGTCAAATTTGTATCTCCCGAACATATTTACACATAATATAAGGTGGACCTATATACTCCTCATATTAGCAATTTATGTCTCCTCAAATTTAGGAATCCACTCACATAGTTGGATACTTTACATCAAAAAAAATACATACATTCTCAGTAGTATATTCTACCTCTTATTCTTGAGTCTCTGATAGGGATATGACTCCAATAAACACTTTTGAATCATTATATATTCATTTCTGATTTGTTCCTTTATTGATCATCCTTAATATAAACTATCTGATCTGCTTAACCTAATTCAATGAAATTCTTCTTTGAAAGAAGATTTCTTGCTACTATTATGTATACAGTTCATGCAATGTTTATTAATCAACTGTTATCCTCATCGCATTATCAGCCATCCTTAATACCTCAAGAAGACCAAATTCTATCGTTCTTACAAGGACATAATGTTCTAATTACCAAAACTCAATGAAGTAGAAAACATAATTACTGTCGTATATCCTTAGGTTTGTGTCATCAAAGTCATTCTATTTTATCAAAAGATTTGTCTCCAACAATTTACAAATTTATATCTTACATAAATGATACTTTGATCTCCATTGATCTTAGACAATATTTCTCTCTTTACTCTTTCCTCATTTCTGTCTCATTTTCCTATTGTCAGTTTATTTTCATCTTCCTTATGTATATCCTCAATCAATTTAGAATTATTGATAGTTCTGATATGAATTCCACTAATGTCTTCTTAAAGAGAATCATAACTCTTATCGCATTAATCGTTGAACCACTTCGGTTCCAATTTCCTCTTCTTAAGATCATAACAAGGTTATGTTTTTATTGCATTCTACTTATACACTATAATCTCATCATTTATACTTATATCCTTATATTCCTCAAGTAATCTAGGACAATACATTCACATCTGTACAACATTTGAGGTTATATCACCACAGTGCAATATTGAAGTCATATTTAATAATGCATCCCCAAATCCAAATACATTGAATCATTATCTGTCATATTTACCTATATACTATTTCTCATTTCTATTTATCGACAACTTTCATTTTCTCATATCATGAAAGAATATTATTTTTCTCACTAATTCTATCAACTCAAACTCTTAACAATTGCTCATGTGTGTGAATCATGAACATACGACCAGACTAGGGATCACTTGCTATTGTTTGGTATGACATGGCATGTAACTTGACAGCTATTTCAAAAAATGCCCATGTAAGATGCTAATTCTGGCGCTCTGATACCATAAAGATGTTGGACCCCATTTTCGGAGGCCAACTTCGAAGTCATGAAATGTGACCATATTCCAATGAAATCTCCTTAACTATCATCGGTTTATCTTCATGCTCTAATAATATAAATGTTAGATCCCCAAATCTTGGCAGGTCACGGGAAACTTTATGTTTTTCCACGAATAGACGAGAACTTCTACGAAGACCCTTTGGGAAATGTTCACTGCGGCGAACTCTTGACTTTGTCACGGTGAAGTTCCCATATTAGACCCAAGCCTCTCTCGGGATAAATATGCCGCGGTAAGAAGCTTGACTTCAACACGAAGAAGATGAACAATTAACCATAATAATACCTTTTGGGAAGGGTTCACTGCGGTGAAACCCTTGCAACCAAAACTCAAACCCCAACTGTTGGATCGGGAAAAAAAAGCATGCCATATTTGGAGAATCGGTAGATTTCAAAACTTTTTTAGAAATCTTATTTATAGTGGAAGCAATATATCCAAATCATCATGACAATCTATACATGATATGGTATAAGGATAACAATAGACATAAACAAGATGAAGAGTATTACCGACTCCTTCGCTACAGCTTTAATTCCTTACTGCACTATCCTCTCCTTCTTCTTATATCTAAAGTCTTTTTCTTTGTTAATCTATCTTCTCCTTGTTGTTGTATCCTCAACCAATTTGATTTACCTCTTGTTCTCCTAGGACAA
>JAOQMP010066361.1:0-10330 GCA_027563575.1 Erythroxylum pedicellare | reverse complement strand
TGAGACCCATTAGGTTCCCAAATATGTTGGCATCGATTATAAAATCTAATTTTAATTCATAATTAAAATTAGATAAATTAAAACTACTTTTAATTTATCTTTATTTCTCCAGTTAAACAATTTATAATCATAGATCAAGATTGGCGTCTAGCAATGCATCATGACCACCCACATATTTAAGAATGTCAAAGTGGTTTTAACTAACCTTTCTGTGCATAATTTTTTCTTATAATTTAATCCTTTCATCATATAATGTTCCGATTAAACACAGAGCATGGAATTAATGTCTACTCTATTTTGAGTCTAATCATATTAGTTCTTCGCTATTATCTATCGATTCAATTAATGACATTTGTAAACTATTTACAAAGCATCATTTCACCTTGGCCAGTGATTTCTTAAATCAGTACTAATCGAGAACAACAAAACATTCTCGCGAATTACTTTAGGGTGATGAATCCTATCTTAATCACTCAACCATCTTCATATAGTTCATGCTATATCCAATGACTACCTATTAAACGGCCTATGATTAAAAGTAGTATGAAAACATAGCAATCACTATACAAGATAACTTTAATGACCTCAAGTCAAAGGATCACTTATACAATCATCACAATGAGAATTTTATGGACTACAAGTAATGTTTCAAATCAATTTCTCGTATCAGGTTTATTCAGTGAACTTGTTCTCTAGCAAGCACCCACACGCTTGTTTAAGTATCTCTATACTTTAGTCTATGAGATCGACTACTTCCTTTATAAGAAAAAAAACATGTGCTAGTCTTTTTACGTTCTATTGATGTCCAATCTTAATAGAAATGTAACATCTCGTTCCCACACTAAGGGTTAGAACCCTAGATTTCTGAACTTGAGAAAATAGTAATGAGAGATTAGAAAAATACATCTCATGCTCATGCATGATGTTAGCAAACATATACGTGAATTTGATTATTGCACACATTAAAATGACAGTACTTGCATTCATTGACATTCCAAGTATAATTGATTATAAATGTGCTTAAATTAAAATTTTGAATTATTTGTATTGAAAACTGAATGGTAGGAGTACAAATAGTTGATTTAGAATTTTGGTGAATTTTAGGAAAATATCTGAAATTTTTGAAGCTTCTAGAATTTAAGGATATTTTGGATTAGAAAAAATGTCAATTGACATAACAATTGATTAATAGTAGTAGAAATAAGAGTCAAATGGTAGTGGAAAAATTTAATATGTGACAGTAAGATTTAATGACAAGTGCCACTGAAAATTGGGAGAAAAATTGAATAGAAAATTAGAGACAAATGGACTAGTAGATTAAAAGATCAGGAAGAGACCTTGAGAGAGTGACATGTGGCAAGTGACAATCACTTGCCACACCACTTGTTTGAAGCCACAAAATTCATTAAGTGAAAGACCTATATTTATGGTCTTTCACCAGTCTTTTACGAGACATGCTTCAGTTCTCCATTATCTTCTTTTTTCCTTCATCTTCTTCATGTGTTCTCTTCCTCACTCACAACACCTCACTATCTCCCTTACATGTTGAACTTTGTCTAACTTTTTCACTTTTCTTCTTTAAGAATTATTGTCCTCTTCATTTCTTATTGAAAACCCAACCCTACGACCTAAAATGATGATGCACGTGTAAGATAGGGAAGCTAGAGTTAAGTGAGATCTTGAAGAGTTTAAAGAATCTTGAAGCTAAATAAGTACGTATAAGCATTAACCCTTCTTGATTTATTGAATGAAGCATATCTGATGATAGTTAGAGGTTAAATGTTCATAAATTGAGGATGGGAAATAGATTATGAAATGGGAAGAATTAAGATGATAGTTAGAAGTGAAATGAAAGTGAAAATGAAGTGAATATGTGTAGGAAGTTGATGATGAATGTGTATATATGTGTATGTTCTGTTATTAGTATTCATGATCAATCTGGACTATAGTTTGTTTATGGATGAGATTAAGTTGAAATGAAGTTAAGAATGCAGAGCAAGTGAAGTAAAAAACATGATTTACGTACAAGATGGGTTATATGAAAAATGTTGGAAGTTAAAAGCTGGAAAATGTAGCAGTAACATGCTTACTGCGTATGTTTCTATGAAAGTTCACCGCGGCTAACTCCTGGCTTCGTCGTAGCGAAGTTTCCTGCATGACTTGAACTTGCTTCGGTATTTTAGGCATAACTTGTTCTGTAGTTATCCAAGTGGAATGATTTTAATTTAGAGTAAACTAGAGGCATAGCACTACAAGTTGATGATGAAATCGAGTTTTAATTTAGTCTTTAAGAATTTCAATTTCTGGATGGAAGTTGAGAACAGAATATTGTTTCAGTATAAGAATAGTTCAAAAATGTTTAGGGTATATCTTTCAGATTACTAAACCAAATTGAATGATTTTAGTGTCATTAGAAACTTAAGACAACAAAGAACATTTTTCTAAAAGAAAGTGTTATCAAATTTCTTTATTTACCTGCTCAAAATGATCATGGAAAATTGACCCGAAGGTCTGGATTTATGGAAGGGTTTTAGTTCGCGAAGCTTAGGAAATTTATGGGTTTAAGTATTCTAGAATCAATTTTAGTGAATACACTATGATTGGGTTCTTAATTTGAATTCCTATTGAATGAAAATTTTTCTATTGTTAAAGGAAACCAATAAAGACCAGAGGAGTAAGAGGAGAGGCATCCTTAAGCAAATTCTTAAGCAAGGAATTCAAAGTGAGTTACATGTTTGTAATTGAGTTAATAAGCCATTAATGTTTCTTTCAAATAATGGAAAGAAATGATTTCAAGTACCTTATAAATGTGCATTAATTGCTCTTTAAATGCTTTGGGAAAGTGTTACATGTTTATGGTGGAATTTATGATCCATGAACATTTTTCAAATCAAGAAAGTAAAATGTTTTTAATTGTGTTATTAATGTTGCACTTATTGCTTCTTGAATGAGTTGAGAAATTGCTATATGTTTGGTATATGAATTGTGTTGATGATTTATGGAAAGAATATGAAAATAATTTTTTAAAAGATATTATGTTTATGAAATCATGTTTCGGAAATATGTCATTTTGTGCAACATGTTTACAAGTTATGAAATGCATGATTATGTAGGTTTGTGGTGGTCCATTTTATAATGTCAAGTGCACTTCGACTCTATTAAAGGCTTCTCCCACTTGCCTGCTAGTGGCATGGAGCTCCTTCATGGACTCCCTTATGTTTACAACTACGCAAAATTATTATGTGGGATTGCGATAGTACGTTCTGTTTACGAACTACACAAAACCATTATGTGGAATTATGTTAGTACGTTCTGTTATCTTATGGACCTACACAAACCATTCTGATTTGCTTATATGTTTATGATTGATTCACAAGTTTGATGAATATGTGAATTATGTGTTTATGAATTGTTTGACAAGTTGAGAATTTGGAAAATATGTGTTTTATGGATTTGATGCAAAATTATTATGACATTGAGCATTTACAATAGTTTTGCTTGTTATCGATTATAAACTTGTTACCACGGTCTTTTAAGCTTACCCCCATTCCTTCCCATCTCCAGGTGATGAGCAAGAGATCGAGTGATAAAAAGTCAAGGCATTACTCCGATTATGCATATTTTTGTATTTTAAGCTAGATTTTGTAAACACAAGGCTTTAATCACATTTCAAGTATTATTTGCTCAAGTATCTTTTGTATTTAGGTATTTTGAGACATTGATGTATTGTGGCTTGAAATGCCCATTAAAGCTTTGTAAAACTCTTTCCTTTTGAGGTTAATGAAATATGAGTTTATGTATGGATGAGGTTGAGTTAAAATTAGGTATACTTGAGGAAGTTATCGATTTGAGATGATAAATTTTGAATATGAATTATTGGTAAATATAAGTGAGATGTGTTATGGAAAAGAAAAATAGGAACTTAGACGATATAGAATATGAACTTTTTGGGTATTGGAAGTTGTAGGTTAAGGGTGTTAATGTTGTAAGTATATAAATATATTTACATTATTTGATGTTAGGGTCTGGGTTGAGGATTTAGGGGTTTCGCCACGGCGGAGCCAGATTTTGTCGTGGCAAACCTTTCCCAAGAAGGATTGGAATTAATCAGGAACTTTGTCACGACAAAGCCCGCGGTGTATTTTTCCTGAAGGGTCTTTGTGAGTATTCCCATTGTTTCGCCGCAACAAAACTCTCAGTTTGCCATGGCGAACTGGCCCGGGGCCCAACAAAAACAATTACTAGGAACATTTAGGAATAATACATAAATATAATATGAATCTCATAATTATAATCTCATTATAATTTCATTTGCAATGTATAATTATCCCATAGACTTTATCATGTACATCTAAACATGTACAAGATAAAGAATGCCTTTAAATAAATTTTTACTAAACTATAACCAAAGTGATTGGCTGTAGGGCATAAACCAACACTTTTATCCTATAAGTGGTTTATCAATTTGTTCTTAAAGAGGGTAAAATTTGAAATTACGTGCCCTCATCAAAATTTGGGCCTATAAAACACTAACAATAATAAAATAATGTTTAGTTGTGTTAATTGGAATTATTTCTTTTATTTTAACTACATTTTAGTGCTTAAATAGGAAAATTAATATTTGTTCTGTTTTAAAAGGTGACAAGTAGAGATTCAATCAAATTGGAACATTACTGGTCAAAATCACTAATTTTTTAAAAAAGTGGACAAATTATCACATTGAATAAGGTGAGATCATGCCTAATGCTAGATTCACTCCAATAGTTTGAATTTATTTAGGAAACTTATTTCCATCCCTATTATGTAGAGATTTAGATTTTTTTTTAAAAGATAGGGATCTTTACAAGATAGAAGTAGGCTAGATTTTGAGTAGGAAAAGAAGGGGAAAAAACATGTTTAATACCTTCTTCATCATTCTTTTTCATTACTTTATAGTTTTGTCTCAATCTTTCATCTTTTCTTCTATGTTTAGTGTTGAAACTAAATCCATGTTGGCTAAATTTGAATATTTTGATTCAAGGAGATTTATGATGTCTTTTTCTAAACTTAGATTCATGTTTCAATTCAACTATTTATTTTTTGTGTTCTTATATTTTATAAATTGATTGGTCTGACAAATTAACTTGATGTTGATTATTTTACAGTTATCCATAAAATTAGTGATTTGTAATTGTCATGAAGGGATGGTATGTAAGTTTGATTTGGATGTTGAGTTTAACTAATTGCTTTAGAAAATTTTGAGACTTATTATGGTGTTCTTAATATATTTCGGACTAACTACTTGAATTGTAAAAATTATTCTTTTTAGGCCAATTATCAATGTTACAATTAGATGAAATATTTTCCTTGAATCAACATTAAAATCATACTCCACCTTGGTTTTTCAATTGAAATTAAGAAACTAGTTTTTAGTTCTTTTGGCAATTCAACCTAGTTCCATAACTGCTACAAGAGTTTAAAGAATCATAATTAATTTTGAGGGTTTCAATAACTCAACCAAATTTTAGTGTTGTTGTCAAGGAATTGTTTAGTTTCCTATTTTTTAATGTTATTTACATTATACTGCTAATCTCTTGTCTTGTATAACTCGTTCTTCTCAAATAGGTGAATTGCATCATAATCCAGGAATTGAGAAGACATCACATCGTTTAAGAAAAAAGACTAAGAAAAGAAGCGGCCATTCACCTCTAGAAGCGAAAGTTGAGGTAGATCTAGCAATTGATGAAGATTCTAATTTCCAAGAAGTGCAAGAGAAGATGGAAAATCCTAATACCAGAACATTGAAGGAGTTAACGACATTATCTAAAATATACCTATTATTTCTTTATCTTAAGGGAATTTCTTGATGTAAATATATTTTTGTAGGTAAATTACCATGGAGTGATGTTTTAGTAAGGAAATTACCTATGGAAACACCATTCCGTAGGGAATTTCCTCATGAAAACATCACTCTGTAGTAATTTACCTACGAAAATATATTTCTGTAGGGAATTTACCTTTAAAAATGTGATTCTGGAGGTAATTTACCTATGGAAAAACCATTTCATCTGGAAATTCCCTTAACATAAAGGGACAATAGGTATATTTCAGTTAAGCTGTCTCTCTCTCTCTCTTTCTCTCTCGTTCTAACCTAAATCGCTCCCACAATTTTATCCTCTTTTCTTTCCCTCTTTAAGATTTATGTTGCGTTCCACTATAATAGACGTTGAGTACATATTATCCGCATCGGTGACAGCGGGTTGGACTCTTTCCCTCTCATTATTCCTTTTCATTTTCTTCGTGTCTCTGTCTCTCTTCTCTAGGTTTGGTTTGTGTATGTTGAAAAAAGCCATAGGTGAGAAATGTTATGCTTCTTTCCTTGCTCTAGCTACATTTAGTTGATTATTTCATGTTTACTTAGGCCATAATTGAGCTTTAGGATCTCATAGAATGGCTAAAGCAGAAGGCATAAACTAGGTAAGAGCTATCTTCTCATTTAACTATGGTCTATTTCCCATTATAAGAACTTCTTCCTTACCAATTGAATAATATAAGATACTTTGCTATCAGTCTTTGATATTTTTAGTGAAATATAATATTTAGAATGCTTTTAACATTTTTTAATGTGATACTTTATCAATGGAAGTCCATTGACATGTTGTTTTCTCTATAAATTTGATGCATATATGTTCTAGTCTTTAATGTAATATATACAAGTCCTCATTCATAGACATTAAGCAATTGATATAATGGTTTGATAAATAAAAAATATCTAATGATAATTAGCTCACCATGGAATTTTATCTAAATTTAATGAGTCCTTTATCTTTTACTTGAAATATTATAAATTTTATTGTTTCTTTTATCTTATTTCTTGACAAACCAATATATATATGTCACTCGTAAAGTTTAGTCTTACATACTTATTCATCATAGGTACTCAAATATACTGGAGTCCTTTTGGTTAGTCTTTAAGCTCTTCTTAACCAACATTTTCTTGGATTTTCCTTGAAGTCATTTTAAGATTACAAAACCATTAAAAATGATCAAAATTTTCATAATAATAACATCAAGAATAATTTTTGTTATGATTTTTTTAATTTTGAATATCATGTATGATGCTCTATATGATTATGTTATACTTACATTCTATCCACATAAGTTTCTATATGGAGCTTCTAGTCTCACATAAGTGTGTGAGAATATTTAACATTTTTCTTTTTATAATGAGTGTATGAGCTATACGTTTAAATATGTGATGATTTAAATTATTTTAAAGATCCATAAGATAACACATAAGATGATTTCTAGGGGATGCACTTAAATCTTAGTCTCTATATGGTAAGGTTCATGCTCTTCTAAACACTTTCCTTTAATGAAGTTTGTTTAGCATTAAATAAGACAGAACCCTCTATGTATCATATTCCATGCCTATTGTTTAAGGTCTTACTAATTTTTCTTTTCCTTTATTGAGCCTTTCAAGTGATCCCTTTGTATTCTAAAACTTCTTTCATAATTTTCTTATTATTATTCATTATATTATTACTCTTAAACTAGTGGAATGATGCTTTTAGCCTTGTTGAACTTTGTAATCACTCATTTTCTTTCATAACATGAAATTCCTTAGTTTCTTTGTACTTTAATGATACCTTTTCCTATACTTATTTAAAATTTCAAATAAATTCACCATTTTATACACAATGTTTTACTGATAAAACATCACAGATTGTGAAGACTTTTTGTGACGTTTAAAAACGTCACGAAAAGTTCAAATTTTCTACAATGTTTTACAAAAATGTCGTAGATTTGTAACACTTTTTGCAATGTTTTGTCAATAAAACATCACAAAATAGAAATCGCAACATTTTGTTGAATAAAATGTTGCAAAAGACCCTCTCCACTATTTAAAAGATTAGGGAAAGTGAGCCCCAAACTCAGTAACACGAGAGGCCCTCTCCACTGTTTCCTGCTTCTGTTTCCCCTTTTAATTTTTTAATCTCTTATCTCTTCTCTGTTCCTCTTCTCTCACTTCGGACTAGGGTTAGGGTTTACATCCTAACATTTCCTATTCCATTTGCTCTCAATGATCCTGAGCACACAATCAACTTGAGAGAGAGAGAGAGAGATCAACAGGCTCGTTAGTTGACAGCTAAGTTTGATTTTTCATTTTTTGTTTCTGAACTTTTGGTAAGATGATACTCGAAGGAAGGAGGATATCAGCGAGCCCTAGGCCTTGCTCGGGAATGAGGATCTTGGCCAAGAAAAGGCCTCCTATAGATGGATTTGTAAACACCATTAAGAAGTTTAAGAGACGTAAGATTTGTTCTAAGAGGGATCATGCTTTCAGTATGAGCAATGCCTAAGAGAGGTTTCACAACATGCGCTTGATGTTTCGTTATTTCTTAATAATCTCCCTCCTATTGTTGAAGAATCCGAGTTCCTTTACAAAAATAAGGAACGGCGTGTTGATTTAGAATGAGCTTTTTGTAAAGACAATTTTTTAATTTCTCTTCCAGCCTCCTGATTAAACCCTTTCCTGCACAACTTGTGTATCTCAGATGTGACAAATCCAGCCCCAGATGTTTGTCTATGATATGGACAATTTAACCTTTAATCTTTTCGTTCTCGACAATTTTGGGCTAAGATTGCTATGTTCCTTCATTTGTTGAATCAACTTTGCAGGTGTTGGAGCAAAAGCAATTATTGTGAAATCACCTTATGTTGCTCAAGTACAACTCTTGAGGGAGAGGCTTGATGAACTTCCAAAGTATGCTTTGGCTTCCTGTTCTTCAATGGCCTTTTACTTTGTTCTGTACTTTTTCTCTATCTCTTCTATTGTGTGCAACGGCCAAGTTACAAGTACGTAATTCTTGAATCTGCAGATATCTTCCTACAAACTTTCTTCTTTCAGTATGATGCATCAGAAACATCAATAAGCCTTTGCATTCCAACCTAAAGTTTATGAATTTTAGTTCATAGAGTTTCCTCAAGCACGGTAATTTTCTAGAGAACGCACAATAAAGAAACAATCCGGTTATTGTCAAGATGAAGCATTCTATTCTACCATATGATATTGCAATAATTTTCTACCTTCCCGGAACATCAACACCAATTACAGAAACTGAAAATAAACTTTAATCAATGTAAATATGCAGAGTTCATCAGTATAGATTATGGAGGATCAGGTAACTACACTAATCCGAAAACTAGACTGGCGTAGATTTCAGACAATGGTATCATGAACAATGGAAAACCAGTAATAGTGTAAAATCCAGTGCATGATCATCATTTTGCTTTTTTCTTATATCCAATTTTCTACTCCTTAAGCAACGATGGCACTTTCTCCTGTTTTCAAGATGGACATTAGAAAAAAGTTTTTAACAGCAACTCAATCCGTCAAAAAGTTTGCTTTCACAATTTATTTTCTTGTAGCTTTTAGGTATCCCTATTTTTTCCTTGAAAAATTTATTAATTATGGTTATCGTCCAATTAACTAAGGCTTCACTTTTTCTTTTATTCACTTCACACAGATAGGTCTTATTCTTCATCTGTCTGTTTCTGTTGCCTCTCTTTGTCAGTATGTGTCTTTATCTCTATAGTTTCTAGCTTGTTTAAGGAATAGATTTACTTATGTTGCTGGAAGTTTGAAACTTTATCTCTGGTAATATGTCTAATTCTGGGTTCTAATTTCTAGAGCTGCAATAAGCCACTTCCAAGAATCCAACTTATTGTATACTTTTTGTATGACCTTAAAGATTCAGCACCATGTCTTATATTCATTGCTAAGACCAACGAGAAGCACTCAGAACTTGCTGCGTCTTATATTGAGGTTGGTTTTTACCGTGATGATAGCAATCGTTTTACTTTTGTTTAGCTGAGTTTGTATCCATTTAGATTGAGAAAAGGACAAGATTGAAATTCTATTTTATTTGCATATTGTTCTTACAATTTAAAATTTGAAAACAAGTTGGATGTACATATCTCCTCCCCTGAATAGTGCAAGTGCAACTGGGAGCAAAAGCAGAGGATCCAAAGAAGAGAAAAATGATAACATAAAGGGAATAAGCAGGAGGCTGCAGTAAAACATTTAAGGAACGTTGTGAGCAAAAGGATTACTAGAACTTGAAGTGAGATGTGGAAGTAATTCAGAGCAAACTTTCTATTAGCTCAATGTTGAAGTTTGTAATTTATTTAAATTGTAGGGTGCGTGTTTTTCGAAATAAGACAAAAACAGTTAAATACCAACAGAGGGAGAAGGGCCTATTCTTAGGTTGAAGACAACTTTGGCAATACAGTTATATAGAATTGGATTTGTATGCCGTCGAGTCTTTTAAGTAAATATTCTCCTATT
>JAOQMP010066360.1:0-10330 GCA_027563575.1 Erythroxylum pedicellare | reverse complement strand
TTTCCTCCCCCCACATCCAGGTGATGACCAAGATATCAAGTAGATAAGGATCAGGGCATCACTCCAAGTTTTTGTATATTTTGTATTTGAAGAAAATTTTGTAAAGAGAGGCTTTAGTTGCATTTTGAGCAAATCATAAATTGTGTACCTTCTGTATTTTGGAACTTTAAGACATTAATGTATTTATGGCTTGAAATGCCCACTAAAGCTTTATAAGACTCGTATCTTTTGATGCAAATGGAATACAATTGCATTTTTTATCACGACTCTCTTTTAAGTTGAACATTACATTTTTAAGTTTTCATAAGGGAAAAGACGTATTCGGAATTCAAAGGAATATTTATATTAATCCCGGCTAATATTGGCAAATGTTTGTTCTAGATAGTTATACGTCTCTCTTTTAGCTTTCCAATGGCATATAATATAGAAATTTTAGACTTATAGGTCGTAATTTATGGTCTTTAGAAGGAGAGATGTTATGCTTAGGAGTATATCTTGGTATTGTTTGTAATGACGTCTTATCGTCTGTGATGACGTCATTCGTCTTAAGAATGTATCATCTGTAAAGATGCTTCGTCTTAAGAGACATATCATCTGTAATGACGTCATATCGTTTATGATGATTTCATTTATCTTAAGAGACACATCATCTGTAATGACATCACATCATCTGTGATGACGTCATTTGTCTTAAGAATGTATCATCTGTAAAGACGTATCATCTGTAATGACGTCATACCATCTGTGATGACATCATTCGTCTTAAAAGATACATCGTTTGTAACGATGTATCGTCTATAAAGACGTATCGTCTGTGATGATGTCATGTCATCTATAATGACGTCATTCGTCTTAAGAGCAGTATCGTCTTAGGTTGACTTCTGCTTTGTCTTAAGTTAACCATTTGTATCGTCTTAGGTTAACCATTCTACTTCGTCTGTATTTTAGCTTTGTCTACCTCTGCCATTCGTCTGTCCTTTTTTCTTCGTCTGTCATTCTGCTTCGTCTGCCTCTATCATTTGTCTGTCCTTTTTGCTTCGTCTGCCTTTACCATTCGTCTGATGCTATCGTTTGCTCCATTTTGACCCTTCAGACGATAGAATCCACATTCGAGGTCTTCATGGAAATTGTAGAACTTGAAGTCTTCTTTAAAGGCGTCCTAAGATGGTATTGATCGGGTGCTATAAGATTGAGATTTTCCCAAATAAATCTGTCCTGAAATAGAATAAGAGCATTGTTTTAATGTTTGTACTAGTAGGGGATCACCACCTTTGTGGGGCACGCGTTCGAATGTCACTTAGAATGTCAGACACATGAACCACAAGGGCGGGGTTCCAACACCTTTCATCATTACAACTCTAGATTATTTTAAGGTATGATTTAACTGTCAAACCATATTAAATAACCAACCATGTTACATGTCAATGATTAATGATTGGTGAAGGACTTAAAAAGTCCTTTTCCTCACTCATTTAATTGCCCTAGCTAAGGTCTTGAAACAACCATTAAGATTAAGGACAATATAGAGCTCAAACTTATCACCTAGAGTCGATAGATCCTATCTTGACTTACCACTAATCAGATAGATACTTAATTATATCTACCTAATTATATCTAATGATCATTCAACTAGCATTTTTATATACTAGGTGTCCGACATCAAAGCATAATAAGTGATCTATTGATTACTATGATGGTCTCAGGTCAAAGGCAAAATATACATTTAAATCCTTGTGAGAATATCCCACTTGACAGTTCATAGGTAATATTAACCATTGGGAATTCTCATTTTGGTCAGTTCAATGATCATATCTCTATATGCATCATCTATATATGTAACTTAATAAATAAGATCTACTAATATCCATCCAATAGATACTATTATATACATATTGATATAACCGGATCATTAAAGTCCTTATTTGATGATTCTATGAGCAAGAACACTTTTACATTAAACCCTAAAGACTTGACTCTCATTATCATAATCTCCATTATAATGGCCAATATATAAATTTAATCAAGCACTTATCATATCAGAATAAAAAACAATAAACATAACATGATACTATAATTATTTTCCATGTTATTAAACAAAGTTAATAATTACAAAATAAAATGTTCAGTCTATCATATAACGATTGAATCATGGGCATAATTCCAACAATCTCCCATTTGACCTAAACCCAATCATTCATGAACTTTAATCCTTTCTTCCACTTTTGCTTATCAAATTCCTTTGATTTAAGTTCCTTAGTGAAGGGATCTGTAGCATTCTCCTCTCCTTCAATCTTTTGAATTTGAACTTCCTCACGCTCAACAATTTCTATAATCCAATGAAACTTCCACAGAACATGTTTAGATCTTTGGTGTGAACTTGGTTCCTTAGCTTATGTAATAGTACCGGTATTGTCACACAATAAAGGAACAACTTCCTTTATCGAAGGAATCACACCAAGTTTAGTTAAGAACTTTTTCATCTAAATAGCTTCCTTAGCTGCATCGCATGCAGCTATGTATTTTGCTTTAGTAACTGAATCAACAATAGAAGCTTGCTTGGAACTTTTCCAACTCACTACTCCTCTATTCAAGGTGAAAATATAACCAGAGGTAGATTTGCTATCATCCTTATCTAATGCAAAGCTAGCATCAGTGTAGCTTATTAGCTTTAATTTATAATCTCCATATATGAGGAATTGGTCCTTAGTTCTTCTCAAGTACTTAAGGATGGTTTTAAACACTTTCCAACGTTCCTCACCTAGGTGGCCTTGATACCTGCTCGCTATTCCTAGAACATAGACTACATCAGGTCTTGAACATGTCATGGTATATATGATAGCTCCCACTACGCTGGCATATGGGACCCTACTCATATGCTCTCTTTCTTCTAAGGTTTTAGGAAAATCATCCCTACTAAGAGAAATTCCATTGCCTATCGGTAAATAACCTTTTTCTGGAATTTTCCATGTGATACCTTTTTAAGATAGTATTAATGTTCATTGATTGGGAAAGTCCTAACAGCTTCCTTGATCTATCTTTATAGATCTTGATTCTAAGAATGTAAGTTGCTTCTCCCAAATCATTCATGGAGAACTGTTCAGATAGCTAAATCTTTGTCTTTTGCATGGTTGGTACCTCATTTCCTATTAGCAATATGTTATCTATATACCACACTAAGAAAATAACTATGCTCCCACTAACCTTCTTATACAGACATGGCTATTCTTTACATCTAACAAAATTAAACTTTGCAATTATTATATTGAAGCGAATATTCCAACTTTGTGAAGCTTGCTTCAATCTATAATTTTATTAGGAGCATATGGTAATATGAAACCTTCAGGTGAAGTCATATAGACATCGTCTGTGAGCTCTCTATTAAGAAACGTTGTTTTTACATCCATTTCCCATATCTCATAATCATAATATGCAGATATAGCAACTAGAATCCAAATAGATTTGAGCATTGTCATAGGGGAAAAAGTTTCATCATAATCAATACCTTCCTTTTGATTATATCCCTTAGCAATAAGACGGGCTTTATAGGTTTCAACCTTCCCATCTGCTCCAATTTTTTTTTAAAATATCATTTACATCCCATGGGTTTCATATCCTTTGAGGGATTAACCAAAGTCTATACTTTGTTGATTCTCATGGATTCTAACTCAGATTCCATGGCTTTAAACCACTTCTTATAATGTAAACTTACGATAGCCTCTTCGTAAGTCTTAGGGTCATCATCAATATGATTATCCTCATCACCTTTTACCATTAAGTTTAATATATCTAGTATACGACGGTACCTAGTAGACCTTCTAAGAGGCTCATGCTCAATAGGTTCATCCTCTACTTGATCTTGTTCTTGCACTAGTTCTTAGACAGGTTCATTAAACGGTCTATTCTCTTTAAGTAAAGGCTACTCAACATGCATCTGATGCTTTTGGGCTTGCGTTGATTTATCGTAATCTTAAATTTCATCAAGATCTATTTCTATACCATAACTTCTTTCGTTAAGGAACTCCCTTTCTAAAAAGGTCGCATTTCTGTCCACAAACACTTTTTGTTCAGAAGGGTGATAGAAATAGTATCACATAGTTTCCTTGGGATAGCTAACAAATCTACACTTGTCAGTCCTCGCTTCAAGCTTATCTGGCTGTAATCTCTTGACATAAGCTGGACAACCCTAAACTTTCAAATGTTTTAGGTTAGGCTTACGTCCTTTCCACATCTCATATGGAGTTTTAGTTACTACTTTAGTATGAACATTTTTTAATAAATAGGCAGTGACTTCTAAAGTATATCCCTATAGGAAGATAGGAAGATCAGTGAACCCCATCATAGATCTCACCATATCTAATAAAGTTCGATTTCTTCTTTCTAAAATACCATTGTGTTATAGTGTTCCAGGAGAAGTGCACTGAGATAAGATTCCATCTTACCTTAGATAATCAACAAAATCATCACTAAGATACTAACCACCATGGTTAGATCTTACTGCTTGCTTTTCAACTTCACCACGAAATCTTTTAAACATTTCAAATGATTCAGACTTATATTTCATAAGATTTACAAGTCCATATCTTGACATATCATCAATGAAGGTGGTAAAATAAGAATATCCACCTTTAACGTGAACTTTCATAGGCCTACATATATCATTATGTATAAGTCTTAAAAGTTCACTATCTCTCTCTCTTTAGTTTCAATAAAAGGGAATTTGGTCATTTTGCCTTTGTGACAAAATTCACAAGTTTCATATGATTCATAATCATATTGACCAAGGCATCATTTCTTGTGCAACTTGTTTACTTTTTTCTCACCAATATGACCAAGTCTACAATGCTAAAGGTAAGCTCAATTTGCTTGATTATGTCTCTTCCTTTTTTGACCAAAAACATTCATAATTGGATAAAAAACTACTTCAGGTAAGACATAAAGACCATATTGCAAATAACCACTTACATATAATTCATCACCATGAAATATATTACATTGGTTAAGGTGGTCAATGATCTGTGGAGGATTCATATGTTCATACTGCCATTGGAGTTCAGAACTTATTGATGTCAGAATAGTACACTTGGCATTGGTACTTTGTTTATTGTACATAAAAAATGCATACATAAAATATGCATCTAATGTATTAACATCATCAATTCTCTCATGAGGCGCTTCCTTCATAGGTTTATCAATCACATCGATAAGTTTTTCATGCAAGAGAACAATTCTCAGATTACGGTACCAATCATTAAAATTGTTACCCATTAGCTTGTTATCATCAAGAATGCTTTGCAGTGATATAGTAGACATTTTGAGAAATCTAATAAAAAGAAAACACCAAAATAAGAACACAATCATATATCATTAAGACATGAACTTTTATCTAAATGATATAAAATCTTTAAAACATGAATGAGTCCCTTGGTTGTCAAGTTATTACTTATGTATAATTAAAAAAAATGATAAATTTCCTATTTTATCATATAAAATTTATAGTAGGCTTAATACTATATAGTTCCCTGATTGTCAGGTCGTTCTTATTAGTATAGTTTAGTTTATCGATCAAAGTGACGAAGAATTAATTAATATTATACTCCCTAGGTAGCCTAGGCCAAAAGTTTAAAATTAAGTAATGATCACGAGTCGTAATGCTAGTTAAGATAAAATATCTAGACCTACTACTATAGCAATGGTGAGTCTAAGCTGATCCCATGGAGAGTGTATTTAAAGTTTATGAAATGAAATTAACTGGTGTTTAGGTTTAACGAGGGGTTTTAGTTTTGAATGAAGAAAATAAAATGAAACTAACTAATAAAAATAAATTAAAGAAATCATGCAAAAAAATGATAAAAGTGGGAAATTCGGTACAGACCTGGTTCTTTGGTTCAATCTAGGCCTACACCCTAACTAAGCATATTTTATTTATTTGTTTTTCTTTAACCTCTCTTAGCAACGATTAATTGTGGGTTAATAATTATCCCAAGTTTTCCCTTAGGTTTTGTTTTATCAAGATACGATCGTTAATTAAAACTAACCACCAAATAACCTAGGATACGATCTTTAGATTTAATTAGACAGTAGCATTATGATAAAACTGATTAATCAAGGCAACAACCACATACGATACGTCATATAACCTAAGTCATGATATCCTTAATGATTATGAATCATTATTCACTACACATGAATTTCGACATAACAATTACGGATTATATCGAAATTCTGGCAAAGGGTTTGCAATTAACGATTCAATAGACTCATTAAAATCATCATCTCGCAATACCAATGAGTTCATACACAAATAACCGAACAATAACGAAAATCTGATTATCCATACACAAAACCCAAATCAATTAACATAGGATAACACAATCAATTCCTAATGAGAGAAAAAAAAACAAAAAAATAGTTAAAAAATACTTAACCTTGGTCATCGGCATTGATGCACCTCAAAATTAATGTCAGGACATCTAGCCCTCCATAGGTCTTTCCCCAAAAATTACTTCAGCCCCAGTCTAATAACCCCACCTGAAGCCCCCTTCGGTTATCCCTCATGCTACTCTCACTGTGCTAAACATAGCATCCACTGCGTTAAATACACGCAGCTCTTCTCTCACTGTGCCTGCCCCTGCTGTGCCTCCATTGTTCTGCTTAATGGGACAATTTAACTTGGAGTCCCACTTTAAAACCTTCTTCACGCTTAAAGCCTCGCAAACTTGTGTGTAAGCTCTATGGAGCGTTGCGTGTAGCGCAGCTGCATCTGCATTTCATGTAGAAATGCAAACACTATCTACATTGCACAATGTCTGTCCAACAATAGCGTCTTTCTGCTTCTCTTTAGTCCTACCCTATGTGCAGCATTTTGGTGTTGGCTTCCAACATTTATGCTATGTTGTTTCATGCTCTTGTTTCCTTCTTGTTCCATTTTTCTTGTCTTTTATTTTTTTCTCTTCCTCTATGAAGAGAAGATAAAATAAATCTTCGAAAAATGACTCATATATACTGCTTTCGACTCGCTTTAATTTCTTTACTTCCAAATTATACCTAAAATCATTTATAAATTAAAGTGAGTATCTTAAGCATTTTCATATCATTAATTGCTAAGTGTAAATGATTAAATATATCAATAATTAAGCATATATCAATTCTCCCACACTTAGCTTTTGACTGTCCTCGGGCAAAACATCAAAATTAAGCTCATTGACCCAAAACATTGACTCAATTTCCATATTTTCCAAGACAGTCTAATCATAAGCAGAGATGAGTGACTTTCAAAAATTCCAAGCTTTTACTCATAATTAATCAACATTCATCATCTTCAAAAATTGATCAATCTAATGGTAAACTCAGAAAATGTGTTTAATTAAAACATATCCAAAGGTACACTCAACACCATTTATAATCATGACTATCCATAACTTTGCATATCATTTCATTTCTCCACTACTAAAATTCACTTGCAAAATCATGAATCAAAGGACTTTTTAGGATTGTAGTGTGGGCAAAGGTAAGGTGAGATGTATTTGAGTTAAGTAGCATGAAAGTTATCAAAGCTAGTAAAACAAAGCAACATTCATCAAAAATTCGGTACCGTCAGCTATGATGAATGCAACATTTATATTTCACAACCCCATTCAACTCTCACATACAAATCACATGAAACATATACCAATCTGAAGGAATCGCTCATACAATTTATGCCAACAATACATTGAAATCACAAGAGTGAACCTTTCAAGCCAACATCTACCTCATATTCATTATACTCAAATAACACATTCATTACAACTCTAGGAAGATGCATTAAATATAAACAACTTTTCAAAATATATGCAATTCCTTCTCGATAAATTTTTCTCATTCTTTTTCTTTTTCTTTCTTGCTTTCTTTTTCATTTTCTTTTCCTTTCTCTTTTTTCTTTTTTTCTTTCTTTCTCTTTTCTTTCGTTCTTTTCCTTATAAAAATTAAAACAAACAACATCAATATGGGAATTTCAATGATAAGATATAAAACAACATTCTAACATTATAACCAACCCTCACATATGTACACCCCCATACTTGGAATTTTGTACATCCACAAACTCAACAATAAAAAATGTTCCACTAGCTTTATGTCTTGGGTAGGACATTTGGTTAAGTTTAAAAACATAAAATATAATTTATGCAAAAAGAAAGGTACAAAGTTCAAAGGGGCTTATCAAAAAGGGAAATCATATAATGGGTAGGCTATTTGGCTAATGTAGTTTGGAAAAATAAAGAATGCCTAATCATATTCATGTTAATGCACGTGATAAAAATGTAGTCTCAAATAGAAATTCAATGCAAAAATCAGGATGTACATGTCATAAAGGTGACACATTAACAAAAGGCAATGAGACTGATATGGATGTGTCAGTCAAATAAGGCTCAAAATTTCAACAACTTTGTCTACCATTGGTCATTACTCTTCTAAAGATAATGCATATCGACCAATCACAAGAGCAAAAGTATATGCTAAAGTTGCTATGAAATTCTCTAGTCAATTCACCATATAATCACCATTATATAATACCAAAAGCAATAGAAAATAAGAAAATGTTTGTTTTATTTGTTTTATTCTTTCTCTCATTTCGATTGAAAACTTAAAAACAAGTAAAACAAACAAATTCAAAAATATACATGCATATAAAAGGTAATGCGAAAATGTAAAGGAAAAGAAATTTACTTCCCTTGGGTTGCCTTTCAAGAAGCGTTTTTGTTTAAGGTCACTGGCTTAACTCCTTCTTCTCCTCATGTGATGAAATTGTGATCTTCAAGTGTCACATGTGGCTCCTCCATATGAGGTAGTTCTGGATAGGGCCTTAGTTGATCATCATCTTTATTCAGAGTCTTCCCTATCCTCAGATTCTCAATCTCGATTGAGTCCATGCACTCTAAAAATATTTCAAACATCTCTTCACCTTTTTCTTCACCATTTAACTCCTCCAATCTATTATTTAAAGGTAAAGAGTTAGTTTCAAAAATAATCATGGACTCAGTACTTATCTCCGAGCTAAAAAATGTGCCCTTTTCAGCTTCGAGCTCCTTCTCCACTTCTTCGACACAAACAATTCTTTGAGGGTTGACCTTAAAATTCTTAAGCTTCTTATCACTTTATAAAGTTTTCGCACAGATGTTCATTGAGTACACTTCGGGTTAATACGACCACTCCTCTTCACTTGGCGATTCTAGGCGATTGAGCCTTATTACCATCTGACCCATTTGGTGTTCTATGCTTTGTTGGCTTGTTATTGCCAACTGACCCATTTGATGTTCTATGCTTTGTTGGCTTACTTTTATCTCTTGTCGGAATTCTTACAACTACGACTGCATATTTTTTGGTAATTACTGCATATCCTGTTGAAATTGCAAATTGTTAGTATCAAAATTCTTAATAAGTTTTTCTAAAGATGCACCTAAATCGTGTTGACTCTCCTAATCTTGGGCGTTAGACCATGTGTTTCTTAGAAATTTCCCTCCATCCTTCTGAATTGTAGAGTATTCTACTGCATTTGCAAAGTATTAGCTTTCACAATATTAATCAACTCTTTAAGAGATAAACTGGAGTCATGATAGGAAGCTTATAGTTTGTATGAGAATTGTTGTGCGTCCTGCAAACTATCATGAAAGTAATTCTGATGATTATCCCATCCATAACAAAAGTTAGGTTGATCATTCCAATCATTATTATAGGATTGAGAATATGAGTTATAAAAGAAATTTCTTTCGTCCATATCGAAATTTTTTCAAACACAAAATAAAAAATGAAAAGATCACCAAATAACAAAAAAGAAATTAATTACGAACAAATAAATAAAAATATAAATTAAATCACAAACAAAAATTAAAACACCGCACTCCCTGGTAACGATGCCAACATTAACCACCCGTCGTAACGCTAGTCAAGATAAAATATCTAGACCTACTACTATAGCAGTGGTGAGTCTAGGTCGATCTTACAGAGAGTGTGTGTAAAATTTATGAAATGAAATTAACCATTGTTGAGGTTTAACGAGGGGTTTTGTTTTTGAATGAAAAAATAAATGAAACTAACTAATAAAAACAAATTAAAGAAAATATGCAAAAGAATGATAAAAGTGGGAAATTCGGTAGGGACCTGGTTCTTTGGTTCAATCTAGGCCAACACCCTAACTAAGAATATTTTATTTTATTTTTGTTCTTTAATCTCTCCTAGCAACTGTTAATTGTGGGTTAATAATTAACCCAAGTTTTCCTTTAGATTTTGTTTAATCAAGATACGATCGTTAATTAAACCTAACCACCGAATAACCAAGGATATGATCTCTAGA
>JAOQMP010066359.1:0-10330 GCA_027563575.1 Erythroxylum pedicellare | reverse complement strand
TGGATAAATGGCTACGTGAAAGACAAACATGAGAAAGGAAAATAACAACATAAAATATAACAAAAGGAAGAGAGAAGAGATGTAGAGAGAGAGAGTCAAGTCTATTTTCTTGGGACTGGAAGATGTTAAGAGATCTATGAGGGGATAATATATTTAATAAGGAGTTGATATTGTTTTATTACATAAACAAAATGAAATTATGTACATATATATATAGTTTGGACTTTGAACTCAGACTAGATAGTGAAGCTCAAGCCTAAGCCCGATTTAAATCCTAAAAATAAAAACTTAAACTATAGCTTAAAACCCAATTAACTCGAGCAAATGAAAAGTTGTTATTTGTTTACGTTAATTGGAATTATCTCTTTTGTTTTGACTATATTATGGTGCTTAAATAGGAAAATTAATATTTGTTTTATTTTAGGTGGAGATTGCATCAAATTGGAGTATTATTGGTCAAAATCACAAATTTTGAAAAAAAAAGTGGACAAACTATTGCAGTAGATAAGGTGAGTTCATACCTAATGCCAACTTTACTATAAGAGTTTGAATTCAATTAAGAAACTTATTTCCATCCTTATTATATAAGGATTTATTTACTTTAGATAGGGATTTTGTAAGACAGAAGGAGGCTAGGTTTTGAGTAGGAAAGGAAGAGAAAAACACATACACATCACTCTTCTTCATTTCTTTATAGTTTTCTTTAAATCTTTCATCTTTTCTTCTATTATCATTGTTGGAACTAGATTCATATATGGCTAGATCCAAATACTCTGATTCAAAAGGATTCAAAACTTTAGTTGGAACCTTGTGAGGTTTTGTGCTAAACTTATATTCATGTTTTAATTAAATTATTTCTTATTTTATGTTCTTATATTTCATAAAAAATTAATATTGATTGATTTGACAAATTAATTTTATGTCGATTATTCTATAGCTATCTATAAATTCAGTAATTTGTAACTGCCATAAAGGATTGATGAAGTAGCAAATATGTTATTTATGAAGTTGCGTATTTAACTTATAAAAAAAGAAAACTAAATTAAATAGTTATAATTATAGCAATTATTTAATTTAAGATTTAGAATTTTTCACCAATCATATTGCTGTCATTTAATTGATATGGACTGATATCATACTTAACCAATTGATCATAAGTTTTGGTTTGAATGTTAGGTTTGAACTAATTAATCTAGAAATATAAAAGACTTATTATGACTATCCTAATATGTTTAAGACTAGTTGCTTTAATTGTGAAAATTATTCTTTTTAGACTAACGATCAAAGTTATAATCGAATGAGATTTTTCTCTTAAATCGGAATTAAGTACCATTGAATTTCTTACTTTTTATTTTCAATTGATTATGTCAATCCTTTGTTAAATTAGTTTATTAGTTAATTAATCATAAATCCCCCCATTTTGTTTTATCAATTGAAATTAAGAAACTAGTTTTAAGTTCTCTTGGGATTCGACCTGGTTTCATAATTACTACAAGAGTTTAGAGAATTATAACTAATTTTAAGGGCTTTGACAACCCGATCAAAATTTTGGCGCCGTTATCAGAAAACTACTTTAGTTTTTTAGTTTCTTTGTATTATTTTATAGTTTACTGCTAATCTCTTGTCTTCTGTGAATCATACTTCTCAGATTGGTGAATTACAATATAATCCAAAAATTGAGAAAACAACGTGTCAGTTAAGGAATTAGACTAAGCAAAGAAGAGGGCATTCACCTCTAGAAGTGAAAGTTAAGATAGATTTAAAAATTGGTGAAGATTCTAATTTCTAAGAAGTTTAAAAAAGATGGAAAATGACACTAGAATGTTGAGGGAGTTAATGACACCAAATTTGAATTAAAAGCCCTTTTGCATATAATTTCTAGATGTTAAGCTATATATCAAATTGAAATATGGTTTGATTCACTTATTCCTTGTTTTTTGTAGTCTTAATGGTGAAGATCCACATAACCACTTGACATAATTTCATATTGTCTGTTCTAAAATGAAGCCACAAGGAGTGACCAAAGAAAAAAATAGTCTCATATCCTTTCTATTTTCATTAAAAGATAAGGCAAAGGATTAGCTATATTATATTCCCTCTAGCTCAGTGACAACATAGAATGAGATGAAAAGATTGTTCTTAGATAAATTCTCTCCTACATCATGAGCAACCAATATCAAAAAGGAGATATGTGAGATAAGATAATTCACCAAAGAAACATTGTATGAATATTGGGAGAAGTTTAAAGAGTTATGTGCTAGCTAACCATACAATCAAATCCTTGATCAATTTTTAATTAAGTAATTTTATAAAGGGTTATTTTTAATGGATAGGAGTATGGTAGATGCAGCTAGTGGATTTTTGGTACATAAAACACCTGAAGTGGCTAGATAATTGATTTCAAATATGGCAAAAAATACTCAATATTTTGGAAAAAGGTTGAATGGAGCTGTTAAGTAAGTAATGCAAACCATTAGGATAAAATTTTGAATTTAACTGCTCTCGTTTGTCAAATGGATGTAAGTCAATTGTAATCGACACAAGTGTGTGGAATATGCTTATTCACTAAACATCATACGAATATGTGCCCTATAGTACAATAAGACTCCATTCAAGAAGCTAATGTAATAAGGGAATTTTCTAGTCAACCTTAATGAAACTATGACCATTATTCTAATTGTTGTAATCCACGATTGAAGGATCATCTGAACTTTAACTATAGAAATCAATGAGGACAATAAAGATATCAACCTCACAATTTCAAAAGACAACCTCAAGCACTTATATATGCTCTATCTCAATCTTCAAATTTAGATATGTCTTTGGATGAAATTGTTAAGGCACTTACTACTAAAACTTAACAATTTCAACTTGAAACAAGAGTAAGGCTTCAAAACTTAGGAAATTAGATAACTTAATTAGCCACTTTGGTTAGTAAATTCGAAGCGCAAGCATAATGAAAATTACCTTCACAAACAGTGGTGAATCCTAAAGAAAATGTGAATGCAATAGCATTGAAAAGTGAGAAGGAAATTCAATATAGATCTTCCTTACTAATGGAGGTAGAAAAGCATGATGAATGAGAACAGAAAGATAAACCTCCAACTCAATAATCAATATAAGTAAAAGACTATTTATCTTCACTAGTATCAACTAATGCACATATACCTCCTTTTCCTTATAGGTCGACTAAATCAAAAGAAGAGGAATATGACAGAGAAATCTGAGAAAACTTAAAAAAGGTGAAAATTAATATGCCACTTATAAAAGCCATCAAACAAATTCTAATACATGCAAAGTTCTTAAAAGAACTATGCACAAATAAAAGGAAACTGAAGGATAAGGAGAGAATAATTTTGGGTAAGAATGTATTAGTTATGATAAATGAGAAATTACTAAAAAAAATGCAAAGATTCAGGTATGTTTACACTTCCATGTGTCATTAGTGATAAGAAAATTAAAAGAGTCATGCTAAACATAATTGCATCTATTAATGTCATACCATACTCAATTTACCAAGCCTTATTAGTGTTATAGAGGATGCTTTAGTTCAAGTTAATGGTTTGGTATTTTCAGTGGACTTTTACATCTTGAAAATAGACGGAGAAAATATATAACATTTAGCTTCAATTTTTTTGGGAAGTTTTTTATGAAGATGACTAAAAAAAAAATTAATGTGGATAAGGGTATTCTTTCCATTGAGTTTAATGGAGAAATAGTGAAATTCAATATTTTGAGTTAATAAAATACCTTAAAATTTTCACTTTGTTTATCATTTAGATATTATGGATTCAATTATGTAGGATATTTTTAAAGAAGAAAGTGTTGATGATGAGTCGGAGTTTAATGCAGAATTGGAAATGAAAGAGTAAGTTGATGAAACTTGTGAAGTTATAGAATCATTATTAGCGATGCTAATAAATTTGAAAGATTTAAATGCTGAAATTACTATAACTCATAAGAACTATGGCCTTCTATTTTGCAAGCTCCAATGATAGAATAACAAACCTTATATGATCACGTAAAGTATGTTGATTTGGGTGAAGGAGAATCATTACTGATAATTGTAGGTTGCATGATGTTTTAATAGGCATTTTAGTATGTTTTTAGTTAATTAATTGATTCATGCATATTTGGGTTTAGAATTGTGTTAGCTTGTTAGATATTTGTGTTTGAATGTTATATGGGTTAGAACATGCTATTGACCTTTAATTTTGTGTATTTGAGATACCTCGACATATTTGTTAGTGTTTGAGGGCAGGTATTAAAGAACGGAGGAGATTCGGAGATGTCCGATGGAGAATCCAAGGCTACGATCGTGGCCCAATCAGGACAGAAGAAAGGATGACATTGGCCACGACCGTGACAAAGAGCAAGTTTAAGTGTCAAGATCGTGGCACTATAGGCCATGATCATGACCTGCACGAAAATAGATGTGGGCCGACTTCTAAAATGTGACTCTTCGAGGGATATTTCAGACTTTTATACCCAGGTAAACCCTAATGTCTACCCTAAACGGAAAAGATACAAATAGAAGAGAAATAACCATATTTTTCATAGCTCCATTTCTGCCACTTTAGGAAAAAGCCAAGGAAGAAGAAGAAGAGAGAAAGAGAAGAAGGAGATCTACCTTGGGTGCTTCCACTTCCAATCCTTTAAGTTGTATTTTCTTCTTTCCATCTCTTATTTCTTTCGTATAATGTATAAGATAGTATTGATGATGATGAACCTTGATTCACAGATATTCTAACTCTTCTTTATGAATTTAGACTTGATTCAATGTTAATCTAGTTGTTTTGTGTTAATTAATTTGGGTGTTGTCATTATTTGTTGTAATTGCATGCTTCGGTGATAAATTGAGAGAGTGAACCTAATGTAAAATGATTGGGTTGGTTAATGAGAGTTAATTGACCTAACAGATCATGCAAATAATCAAATTGGTAATTATACGGAGAGATCTCAAGTGAGCATCGAGTTGTTTATTAGAACACTTAAGAATTGATTAGGTTGTGGGCTGATTGTTAATCGAGAGATTGCATGTTCGGTAACTCGACTTAATTAAGGTTTTGTGATTATAACTTGAGAAAGAGTAATCCATTCTTTGATAGTCTAAAACCAACACCATATTAACATAAAAGTGACTAGGTTAGCATTGATGATAACCTATACCATATTCTGCTTGTGTGATTTCCCATTGTTAATTTGGTGGTACTCAATTTGATTCCTTGTGTGTTGATTTTACAATTTAATTTTCAATTAATCCATATTCATGAATTTATTTTTCTGTTTAGTTCTTATTTTCTTTTTAATAATTCTTTTAAGCATTAGATAACTTAGAATTAGGTTAGTTCACCAACTCCTCAAGGGATCAACACCTCATATACTACATTCATGACCCGTGCACTTATGGTATATTAAGGGTTTTATAAGATTAAAACTTACTCAATAATTACCTGTGATCATCTCAAAAAGGTTGACTACAAGGAAAGAAGAAAGACTAGTAACACTATTTTAGGAGCACAAAACTATAATCAATTGGACTTTAGATGACACAAAAGGCATTATCCTAACAATTTGCATGCACAAGATTCTTTTAAAAGAGAATGCTAAGCCAATAAAGGAACTCTAAAGAAGACTCAATCTAATAATGAAAGTTATGGTAATGAAAGAGATTATAAAATTTTTGGATGCAATTATAATATATTCAATCTCAAATAATGAATGGGGAAGCCTAGTGCATATTAGGCTAAAGAAAGTTGGGATGACAGAGATACAAAACCAGAATAATGAGTTGGTACTAATGAGGGTACATAATGGGTAGTAAATATGTATAAACTTTAGGAAGCTTAACTTAGCTGTTAGAAAGTACCATTTCCTATTACCCTTTGTAGATTAAATGTTAGAAAGACTTATAAGAAAATCATGCTTTTGCTTTTTGATTGTTTTCTAGGTTACTACCAAATAGTAATTGCTTAAGAAGATCAAGAAAATACTACTTTTACATGCCCTTTCGGAACATTTGCCTTCAGGTGGAAGCCTTTCGATCTTTATAATGCTTCAGGTATATTTCAAAGATGCGTGATGAGTATATTTTCTACGTATATTGAGAATTACATTATAGTATTTATGGATGATTTCACTGTTTACAGAAATTCATTTGATGATTGCTTAAGTCATTTATCTAAGGTTTTCAAAAGATGCATTGAAACGAATTTGGTGTCGAATTATTAAAAAATGACATTTTATGGTTAATCAAGGCATCCTTTGGGATATGTGATTCAAGGCATCCTTTTGGGATATGTGATTTCATTTAGGGGCATAAAAGTAGATAAAAGCAAAAGTGGATTTAATTGTGAAACCCTATAAATTTTAAGGAAGTTAGATCTTTTCTTAGACATGTAGGATTTTATCGTAGGTTTATTAAAGATTTTTTCGAGATTGCGATACCGTTATTAAAGTTGTTACAAAAAAGATGTCCCATTTGAATTTGGAAAGGAATGCCAAGAAACTCTTGAAAAACTTAAAGAATTATTGAGAAATGCACTTATTATTCAACTACCAAATTGGAGTTTACCATTCGAGATCATGTGCGATACTAGCAATTGTGTAGTGGGAGTTGTTTTAGGCTAGAAGATTAAGAAACAAAGTGATGTTATCTATTATACTTTAAGAACATTAGATGATGCATAGTGCAATTATTCTACAATTGAGAAGGAGCTTTTAGCAATTGTTTTCACTTTAGAGAAATTTATATCTTATTTGCTTAGATGTAAATATATTGTGTATTCTGAACGTGTAACATTGAAATACCTTTTGGCAAAGAAGGAGTTAAAGCTAAGGTTGATATGATAGATTTTGCTATTTCAAGAGTTCAATTTGACAATAAAGGATCGAAAAGGAGTAGAAAATTCAGTAACAGACAATATGAGTAGGTTGGGAAGTGATGAAGATGGTTTACCTATTTCTGAAACTTTTCCTGAAGAGAAATTGTTCCAAATGAAATGTATGGTTTTATAGTACACAATTTTTGTTAATTATTTAGTTAGTGGAACGTTACCTAATTACCTTAGTAAGTTTAGGAAGGAAATTATAGGAATGAGGTAAAATATTATGTTTAGGATGAACCATAATTATAAAAGTTCTATTCTGATTAAATTATTAGGCATTATAGACCAGAGGATGAACATTGTTTTACTTTAGCTTTTTGTCACAATTATGCATGTGTTGATCACTTTGGTCCCAAACGAACTACTAGAAAAGTTTTGAATAGCGGTTTGTGTTGAGAGACTTTGTTTATAGCTGCTTATATATTTTGTAAAATTTGTGACATATGCCAAAAGATAGGTACATTATCTTACAGAAATGAAATGCCTTAAAACCATATTTCTTATAATTGAGATATTTGATGTATGGGACATTGATTTTATAGCCCTCTTTCCTTCATCTTGTGATTTTTCTTATATATTTTTAGCTGTTGATTACATTTCAAAGTGGGTGCTAGTAAAATTCACCAAGTCTGATGATTATACAATTGTTAAATTTTCAATACATTTAAAGTTTTAGGAGCCATTATTAATTATTAAGGAAGCCATTCTTGCAGCAGAGTAGTGGCCACTTTGTTTAAAAAGTATGGAGTGCATCATCGAATAGCTATCGTATACCATCCACAAACTAGTGAATAAGTTGAAATATCGAATAAATAAGTGAAATCTATTTTGGAAAGAATGTGAATCCTAGTCGAAACGATTAGAGTTTACATTTAGATAATGCTCTTTAGGCATACCATACATCCTACAAAACATTGGTAGGTTTGGCTTCTTTAGAAATTAATTTTTGATAAAGCTTGTCATTTACGCATAGAGATTGAGCATAAAGCTTATTAGGTGGTGCAACATTGTAATATGAATTTGGAAAAAGCTAGGAAGGCAAGGAAATTGCAATTGTTAAAGCTAGAGGAACTAAAGTTGGATGTTTATGAGAATTTGATACAAAAAGAAAATTAAATTGTAACCATTTTATGAGGAGATAACAGCTTAAGTGTGGTGGATATTAATTTGGTACTTCCCTAATACGTAAAAGTTCGCGAACAAAAAGCCTTGCGAGTATAATGACAATAAATAATTGCATTTTTTGGTAGGCAACCAAAACTATGATAGTTTTTATTAGTTCTATTTTAGTTATACATAGTTTTCATTACCTTATTTTTTGAGAAGTTGATTTACTAGCTTCAGGGGGAATCGGGTCTTCAAATTCTAGAATATTAAAATTTATAAGGTGAGATCATGTCTCATATACTTCAGTTGTCAAGATCAAATACTCAAAATTCCATAATACTAAATATTACACCTTACGACATTTAGCTTTCTGGAATGGAACCCATAAAATTCTAGAATACTAACATTCATAAGCTGTGATCAAGCCTTATACATGTTAGTAGTCTGCTTGGTTTTAAAGAAAATTGTAATTTTTAAAAATAAATAAATAATAAAACATATATTAAATAGATATTAATTTTTAAATAAAATAAAGTAATTTTCAAATAAAGACAAGAAAGATCATTTAAAAAAGTAAAAACTATTCTCACTAGATGCCAACATAAAGGACTAATTTTAAGCAAAAAGAAAGCTAAACTAGCCCAACAAAATATATAATATTTAAGTATAGAATTTCATAATTCTAATATTTCATTGAATACTCCAGATAATGTTGAAAAAGATGCTTCAAATTGTTTTATTATATAGAATGATTAAGTAGAAATAAGTGTTCGATATGCTGATGTCATCAACATATTTTAATAATATTTTAGATGTAGATACCTTAGAATTAACTGAATCTGCTAAAAATTTTCATATTAATACATTACTATCAAATGAAAAACAAAAACAAATAGCAAAAACAAAATTAAATATAAAAGCTGGTCAAGATATTACACATCATCCAATTAAAAATTTAATTAATCGAAAAAGCATTATATCAGAACAATGGAAGCAAGCTCTTTGTCAACAACTGCATCATTATTTACAACATCAATGTCAAAATTGCCCTTCAACATCACAATAAGCAAAGGAAAAAGATGACAACTCATTAGTGAATGTCATTATCAAAGAATAAAAACTTCAATTATGTAAAAAGTTTTTCAATCATGTAGGTCATCTGTCAGCCATTATTTTCAATTATGTAAATTATGTAGGCTAGATGTCGACCACTTAAACAGTCACAAGCAGATTCTCCATAATCTACTTTTCCTATTCTTTTACCTATAGTTTTTACTTTTTCTTTTCTTGTTTTGGACGCTACCCTTTTTCTATATAATGTAACCTCCAAGCTTAGCTCAGTATGAAAAAATAAAGACTCATTTATAATATCCCTGTCCAAACTCTTACAATCTCGCTTTAGCCTAAAGATTGATGTTTCAGAGAAAAAGAGCAAAACAGGTATGTTTAATTGTGTTTTTATCTTTTCATCGTCATTAATATATATTCAATTCACTATATCATTTAGTTATTTCAATCTAATATATTTTCTAGTATTATATTTCTGTCTTTTATATAATGCCTGTTTGTGCCGCTTGTAAACACATTCATTTATTGATAATACATACTGAACGAAAAATTAAACTTAGTAAAAAATGTATTAAAACATTTAATAATACTTATAACTATCTAGAATATGTTAATGCTTGTGAAAGAACCCTTAACAAATTCTAAGAATTTATAACTAATAACACAAAACAATATAATTAAGAGAGAGAGGAAATAAAACAACTTTATAAACAATTTCAATAACATTATAAAACTCACATGTGAATAATTATCCTATTTGTCAGTTTATGTTACAATATTTCTTAATGAATAACTGTATTGTTTGTAATCAATTATTAACAAGATTTATGCATTTAGAAAACTTAGTCTCTAAATACATAATAGAAAAAGATTATTATGAACAAAGATATAACTATTTACAATTTTATGTTAATAATAACGGATTAATTCCTATTAAAGAAAGATTAGATATTGCAACTACTCTTTATAATTTATATAATCAAGATTTGACAAATCAACATAACAAAATTGTAATACCCGGTATCTAGTTTACCCGGTACACCGGAATAAATCGGTATTTGAGACTGATGTCATTAAAATCACATAACAGTGAATAATAATTTTAGTGACATCAAATTAATGATGTATGATTTTTTTTTATGGTCACAGGAAATTGTTCGGGCAGATGTTTAAAAACCAGAACAAGGATGACATTTTTGTAAATAAGTGGACTTATGGCATATATAAGGAGTTAGTGGGAGAATAAGACAAAAACCTATCATCTTCCT
>JAOQMP010066358.1:0-10331 GCA_027563575.1 Erythroxylum pedicellare | reverse complement strand
GAAAATACCTTTTCTATAGTTAATACTATACTTTTGAGTAAATCTTTTAATAACTAATCGATATTTGTATTGCTTAACTGATCTATTAAATTAAGTATTGATTTTATAGTCTCATTTACAACTAACAACATATATGTCTAGGGTAAATCAATCATAACCTATTTATTGATACTTATAAATGTTTATAATTATTTTGCAACAGAGACTTGAAGGTTACCTCGTGATAGATATGAGGTTCATATAGAGAAATAGTAGTGAAGTAAACATAAAAATATCAAAGTCAAGCATAGCTTACTTGATTACTACATCGAGGAATAAGTTGAGGAGTAGAAAGTTATAAAAATTGATTAAATAGAGAAGGATTATTTGAAGTAGGTGATGGATCCATAGCTAACGAAGAAGCAATTGGATCAGACATAGTTTATTTCAAACTGATATAATTGTAACAAAGTCATCATGCAAGATAAATGTTAAGGAAAAAGGGTATGATGGAATTAAAAAAAGAATTAATGATAAAGTTTATTGACTCAGAATTTCGAGATAGTTGAAAACATATTATGTTTTCATGAGGTCACATACAATGATACACAATGGTTTTAGGAAAAATGATCTCTTTGCTTATATCCTTTGTAAGTTATTTCATGCCCTAAGAAGCAATATAATCACTTGTGATTCTAATTTGGTGTATTCATGTGGTCAAAAAGGAATAAAACAAACACTACCAAGGACTTTGAGAGTTTGGTAGTTAAGAGCATGATTGTATAAAAGTTCATAAGGAAAGATGTTTTCTATGGTTGGGGTAGGAATATGATTGATAGTATAAAGCTAGCTTCTCTTTAAAAGGTTTTTCTATAATAGGAAGAGAAGAGAAGAGCTCGAATAACATTGAGAATGTATCTATGTTTTCATTGACCTTTACCATTATGTTAAGAGTTATATGGACAAGATTACTGAAAAAGAGTTCTTTACTAAGAAAGAAAATGGGTAAAAGTTTTATCTTTATATTTCATAGTATTATCATTGCATAAATTTACAAGAGATGTCTGAATTATAGTCACAAATTGAGAATATATAGAAAATAATTTAAACCTATGATGTACTTCTGGAAAAGTCATAAAAAGATTATATAATATCTCACCATATCCATTATAGCATGATAAGCAGGTGACAAAATATCATAATGAGTTAAATCAAAAGGATGTAAAGAGATAAAGTCATTATTAATAAAACATAAATCATGATTTTTTTTAAAGTTAGCATGAAATAAAATCAAAATTTTCATGCTTAACCTGATTTAAAAAGCTGCGAAAAATTTAATGATCCAAGTTTAAGATTGAAAAGATGACCAAGACAAGAGTGACATATATAAGATGTAGTAGCACCAATAATAAGTTTAGATAGAAGACGAAGATAAGTAAGTTTGAATAGTCGTTTAATCTTACGCCTTGTCCAAAGGATCTCATTGTCTGTAGATCAGGCACAATATAACCACAAATTAAAAAAAAAGTTAATATTAAGTTCACATAATTTACTAAAAGAGATGAGATTTAAGGATAGTTTATGAACAAAAAGAATTATATGACATACAAGTTAGGTGTTTGAACAATGTCTACACTTTGAACATGTATAGTAAAGTTATCGACTGTATAAATAATATGTGAAATATAGGGATTTAAAAAAATCAAATAAGACATATGTTAGCTCAAGGTTTATATTTAATGGCTTTGATGATAACTATATAATATTTCAAAATTCAAAATAGATTTATTCCCTTATATAGATAATGATATTTTTTAAAGGAAATAAAATCATAGAAAAATTACTGTCTTTCTTACACGAACCCTCTTAGTAAACTTTCCTTATTAACATTCAGGAGGATCTTACCTTTTCGAACAATTAGCTCAATAAATTTTTGTTCCAATAAAGATGATATTGAAAATCCAAAGTCAGCTGAGAATTAAGATGAAGCAATGACTATTTCAAGAAATTGACTATTTAAAGAAGAGTAACAACACTTGTGAAGTAATGAGCATACAGAAACTTTCGAAACATTTTAGCGACATCTATCTTCTTGAGAGTCATATCATTCTTATTGTGACGTAGAAAGTGAAATCACTCTGTCAAGAGAGAAATTGTTATTTGAGAACTTATTTTTAATTTTACATTTTATTTTTTTGCGAGCTTTTAGAAGCTTGTTATATACTTTGAGTGTGGAAGGTTGGAGAACCTTAAAAAATATGTACTTGTGAGCTTGGAGAGACTCGTCAAATTTAATACTTAGATTCTTACAATGAAATACTCAAGTTGGATATTTGAGGATTAGACGTAGGTTTGGGTTGTAAGACGAAACAGTATAAATTGACTGCGTCTTTCTTCTCTCTCTCTTTTAAATTTCCGCATTATATTGTTAGTGTGTTCCTTTTGGCAAAAGACTCCTTCACTTTTATAAAAGACTCCTTCTGTTTTCAACTTGCAAGAGGTTCCTTCCAATTTTAATAAGCATCTTATGTTTCCTTTCAGTTTTAACAAGCATCTTCTATTTTTAAATTGTTTTAACATGATTATCATTCATTAGGCTCCTTTTGTTTAAGCAAAGTCCTATCCCACAAAAAGCTCCTATCACCTAACAGACTCTTGTCGTTTAAAAGGCTTTATCATCTAATAGGCTCCTATTATTTTTATTCGTTAACTAGGATCTGTTTATTATACGAATTGAAAGAACTTGTGAATTTTTTTTACTGCACCCCCTCTTGTGTGTGCTTGCTTTATCATCTAGTATTAGAGAGAGGTTTCACATTTGCTGTTTTTACATTACGTGATAGATTACAACAAACAATTTAAGAAGCCTTGAAGGACAATTTGTCTCAAAGCTTCCTTACTTCAATGCAAACAACTACTCCTATTGGAAAGAGAGAACGACCATCTATCTTCAATCGGTGGATATTGAAATATAGCAAGCTATCAAAACTGGAACTACACCTCCTGCTACTGACAATGTAGAAGTGTGGACTGATGCCGATAGAAGAAATGGACAGCTGAATGCCAAAGAAACACATCATCTAATCTGTGCACTATCTCCAGAAGAGTATGAAAAGATATCCTACTGTTCTATAATAAAAGAAATGTAGAACAAGTTTCAAGATACTTTTGAAGGAACGAATGAGGTGAAGAAACGTAGAATAAGTCTTTTAGTGCATCAATATAAGACTATTTGCATGAAACAAGGAGAGACAATAGACGGATTCTATAATTCTTTGGGTGTTTCAATAACGTCATTACTGTTTTGAAAAACTTGGGCAAGATATATCCAAATGACGAGCGGGTAACAAAAATTATAATATCATTATCAAAGGAACAGAGACCTAAAATAACAACTCTGAAAATTATAAAATATCTTGAGACAATCTCGCTTGGCTGGTTAAGAGGAAACTTAATGATTCATGAAGTCGGCTTAGGTGAGATGAATGATCCTTATACAGAAGAGGAATGACACTAAAAGTAGTTGATGAATCAAATCCATCAAATGATGATGAAAGTGATACTGAGTTGCAAATGGATGGAGATGACAAATTCAACTTCATGGTTAGAAAATATACCCGCTTCTACAAAAAGAAGCTCATGAAGAAAAGAGAAAGAAACAAGAAAATTGGAAACAACAGGTTCCTATTAAAAGGTAGCAGCGGCAATAGCAATACACAAAATAATCAAATCATATGTTATCACTTTAAGAAGCCTGGACACATAAGACTAGAAAGTCCTCTTCTTCAAACAAGACAAAATAGAAAATCAAAAACCTAAAAAGCATGTTATGACCCAACTTGGTCAGATGAGGATTTTGATAACTTGAAGAAGAAAAGCTTGAGGAAGTCAACAACGTTTGCTAATTTATGGCCGAATCAAGAGATGATGAGGTATATTATTTTGACTCTAATATTGAATTGAGGAATTGAGATATGCATATCATGATTTACATGATCAGTACAAAAAATTAACAGTGCAATATTTCAAAAAGGATGAGAAGTCAAAAATTAATAATGAATCTTTAACAAAAAAGATTAAATTATTAGAATCGGAAAACAAAAATTTGTTGTCTAAAGTCACTTCTCATGAAAATGATAATAAATAAATAGTTTCTGAAAAAGAATGTTTGGATAAAAAATAATTCAGTTAGAAAACTCATTACTTGAAAATCACTGTTAAGACAAAATAATTGGAAGAGAGAGTTACTGCTTTAAAACTCGAAAAAGAAAAATGTGCTAAGAAAATTTCTTTTCTTGAAAAAAATCTTACTAATTTTGTTAATGGTAGAAACAATCTTGATGCATTACTGGGAGTGGTTAATGTATTTTTGATAAGGTTGGAATAGGATATAATGAAAATAACAATATCAGGCCATACAAAAACTTCTTTGTTAAATCTAGCAGTAGCTATAGTTAAAACAGTAGGAACCTGGTAAGTGGCAAAAATTATAACAACTATCATTCATCTATTTTGTGCGATTATTGTGGTAGAAATGGTCATATTAATGATTCTTGTTACTTTCAGAAAATGAAAAAAATCATATCAAATGTATGTTTGAAGACCGAAAGGTCAAACTACTACCATGAAAAGACCCAGAAAGATTTGGGCACCTAAAATGAGATAATACACTCTGCAGATATGCTTCAAAACGGAAACAAAGGAGAATCATTAGATAGTTGATAGCAGCTGTTTGAGACATATGACAAACAAAATATCACATTTCAACTATATTGAAAGGAAAGACGGAGGTTATGTTGTCTTTGTAGATAAAAACAAGGCAAAGGTCACTGAAATTAGTAAAATTGGTGATTCTAACCCTACTTCTATTGATAATGTTCCTTTTGTTGATAGATTGAAATATAATTTGCTTAGCATAAGTCAATTATGTGATAAAGGTTACATAGCTACTTTCTATACATCACGTTGTGAAATAATTGACAATCTAAGTAATAATATTATTTTCATTAGTCTTAGAAATCATAACATATAATGTAATAAATTAGAAGATATATCTTCTCAAAGTGACAGGTGTTTTGTCTCAATAGAAAATGATTCACTTATTTGGCACAAAACACTTGGATATACTAGCATGAACATTTTATCTTTAAATTGTCCAAAAAGCAGTTAGTAAGAGGACTGCTGAATTTGAAATTTGAGAGTAATCAGGTTTGTGAAGCTTGTTTAAAAAGAAAACAAATCAGAAGCAGCTTCCCTCCTAAAAATATTGTGACTACTATCCAGCCACTTGAACTTGTGCACATGGATTTATTTGATCCTACTAGGACTCAAAGTTCTGATGGTAAACATTATGGTTTTGTTATAGTAGATGATTTTTCTATATTTACATGGGTTTATTTTCTATCAAATAAAGATGATACTTTTGAAGTTTTTAAGAATTTTTATAGGAAAGTTTGGATTGAAAAAGGTAATCGATTTGAAGCAATTATGAAGAAGAATTTGATAACAGAAAATTTGAAAACTTTTGCAGCGAAAATGGTATAACTCACAACTTCTCGTGCCCAAGGACTCCTCAGTAAAATGGAGTTGTTGAGAGAAAGAACAAGACTCTCGTAGATATGGATAGAATAATGTTAAAGAATAAGACTCTCGTAGATATGGATAGAATAATGTTATGCGAAAGTGACCTACCTTATAGTTATTGGGCAGAAGCCGTGTTAACCGCTTGTTATATACTCAAAAGGTGTCTTATAAGACCTCTTCTAAAAAAGACCCCCTATGAGCTGTGGAAAGAAAGAAAACCAAATATTGCTTACTTTCAAGCATTTGGCTGCAAGTGTTTCATTCTAAATAGTGGAAAAGACAATCTTGGAAAGTTCGATGCGAGGTTAGACGAAGTTATCTTTTTGGGCTACAGTACCGCTAGTAAAAGATTCATAGTATATAATAAAATAACAAAGAAAATAGAAGAATAAATACATGTGGTATTTGATGAAGCACTACCTTCGACAACAACAATTAACTCAAATGATGAAAAATATCCATTGGTACCTAAAAATACATCGAAGAATTAAAGTACACCTATAATACCTTCAGAATTACAAAATCAAGAAGGTCCTTAAAGTTATAATATAGTAGGCTCCTTCATCTTAGCAAGAGCCTTTGCAACGGAAAGCACTAAGAGAATGTAAAGGTCTTAACACACATCAATATATTTTAAGAGATCCCTCTGAAATTCTAAGAACAAGATCATCATTCAAGAACAACTTTGTTGCTCTCATGACATAAATAGAACCAAAGACCGTTGAAGAGGACTGACGAAAATTGGGTTTTAGTCATGAAAAATGAACTGAATCAATTTGACAAAAACAAAATCTGGAATCTAGTACCTCGTCATCAAATCACGTCAATCATTAGGACTTAGTGGGTATTTCGAAACAAACTTGACAAAAATGGTAAGGTGGTAAGAAACAAAGATAGACTTGTAGCTTAAAATTATAACCAACAAGTAAGTATTGATTTTGATGAAACTTATGCACCTATTGCTAGATTGTAATCGATTAGAATTTTACTTATCTTTGCATGCTATAGAAACTTCAAGTTGTTCCAAATGGATTTTAAAGTGCATTCTTAAATGGTTACATTAACAAAGAAGTATTTGTTAATCAACCCCTAAGTTTTGAAGATGAAAACCATCCGGATTACATGATGAAGTTAACCAAACCTTTGTATGGTTTAAAGCAGGCTCCTCGAGCATAGTATAAAAAAATTAAGTAACTTTCTGCTTGAGAATAACCTTGAAAGAGGAAAGGTCAATAAGACCTTATTTATTAAAAGAAAGGAGAATGATTTAGTCATAGTACAAATATATGTTGATGACATAATATTTGGTCCTACTAATTCATCCTTCTATGAAGAATTCTCAGTATTAATACAGGGAAAATTTGAAATGAGCATGATGAGAGAATTATCATTCTTTCTTGGATTATAAATCAGACAAACAGAAAAAGGAATCTCCATTAGTCAAGAAAAATACACAAAGAAACTCATCAAGAAATATCATTTTAAGAATACCAAACAGACGGGTACTCTTATGTACACTGGAACTAAACTTGATAAAGACAAAGAAGGCAAAGCTACGAATGAGACAAAGTATAAAGGAATAATTGGATCACTACTATATCTTACAAGCTCAAGACTAGACATTATACTTGATGTGTGTCTTTATGCACGCATTCTATCAAATCCAAAAGAAAGTCACCTTCAAGCAGTCAAAATAATCTTTCGATATCTCCACGAAACTATAGATTTTGGACTATGGTATCTAAAAATTGATTCATCTGATATAGTGGGCCATTGTAATGTAGATTATGCAGGTGATAAAGTCCATCGAAAAAGCATAAGTGGTCATCTGTCAATTTCTTGGAGGATGTCTAGTATCTTGGTCCTGCAAGAAGCAAAATTGCACAGTGCTTTCAACGACTGAAGCGGAATACATAGTAGCTGCCATCTATTATGCTAAAAAATTATGGACGAAGCATCAACTACAGGATTTTTTTATAAACTTTGCTCATATTCCTATATTATGTGATAATATTAGTACTATAAATCTTTCTAAAAATCATGTGCATCATTATAGGACTAAGCATATAAAAATTAAACATCATTTTCTTAGAGATCATGTTTTAGAAGGGACCATTAATCTTTTGCATGTTAAAACTGAGAATCAAGTAGCTGACATTTTCACTGTGCCACTCTCTGAAGATAGATTTTAGGTGTTAAGAAAAGAGCTTGGTATGTGTAAACTCTCTGATATTATTTTTGCGTGAATATTCTTTACTACTTGTCTTTGTATTTCATTTAGTAGACTCCTTCTATTTTGTTTCCTTAGAAACCTTCTCTTAGTTTAGTAGGCTCCTTAGAGATTATAAGGCTCCTCTTTTTTTAGAAGGCTTCTCTCGGATTGACAGTCTAAGTGACACGTTTCCTAAAGATAGGGAGTCATTCATTGAGTCATTTTAGTTTTTTAAAAAGCACGTGCATAGTCTAACAACTCTACGTACGCGTCTGTCAGAATATATGCAATCAATTACACTTCCTCTTCTATCCCGTACGTCTACTCTTCCTCTCACGAGATCAATGCTCAGGAATCACTTAATACCCTAAGCAAACTTCTCCCATCTTCTTATCTCTGTCATTCTCATTTGTACCACTTATTCTCTCTGCACCCTAACTCTTTGTATTCTTATTGCCTCTTGTTTTTCTCTCTCAAACTTCACAAAGCTCTTCTATAATTGCAAGAACAAAATCAAAAGGACAGAATAAAATTTTGGCTTTAACTTCTGTCCATGCGAAACACCTTATCATGCACAAACCTTTGCTTATGATTCCTTCTCTTTGTCTCCCATGGTAGGTTCTCTAGACACTACTACTGATCTTGTTTCTGTCTCCTTACAGCTCCAAACTTAAAAAATACCCAGTCAGGAGACCTCAGAAGATAGGAAAAGGAACATTGTTCCTATGTTATCTCTAGATTATCCTGATTCCTCTTCATATGAAAAAGAAGAAATAATCAAAAAACAATATGCTTCTGACTTAGAAGAAGAAGAAGAAGAAAAAGAAAAGGAAGAAGAAAGTGAAGAAGAAGAAGAAACTTTTAAAAAGGGGAAGTTACTGAAAAAAGTGAGATTCCATATACCTATTCTCTCCCTACCCATTCCTACTCCAAAAACTTCCGCAAATCCTAAACCTGGTCACAAAGAGAAGAAAGTGCTTGAAGTGCTTGGGCAATAAATGACGATGGTAAAGATGAAGAATCTTCTTGGTTGGAAAGAAGACCACAGATAAGAGGAAATGTTACAAAACAAGGCCTACAAAAAGATAATTGTTGAGGCAGAAGAAAAAGAAAAAGAAGAATCAAAGAAAAGAAAAGGGGAAGAAATAAGAAAAGAAAAAGGGAAGAAATAAGAAAAGACAAAGAGTCTTTGGATAAAGAAAATATCGAGGATGTCATTACAAGGAATGAGTTATTCCTCGAAGAGGCTTTAATCGAAGAAATCCCTAAAGCCAAAAGAACAAAATCAAAGAAACTACCCATTCTTCAAAAGGAGGTTTCATCACCAGTGAAGTTATTATAGTCAACGGAGGTTGAAGTAAGATATAAGATGTGCTACAATAAGAGAAAGGTGGTGTTAGAGAAGTGCTCCAAATTCAATCACCTTTAGCACTTATTGTACAAATCATTTTATAATTAATAAAGGCATTTTTCATTATTTCTATATTCATACGTTTATGGATTTGATGTTGGTCTTAAATTAATTTGATGAAGTACTTGATACAAAATATAGTATGGAGGAAATCATGATGAGATCATAATAATGAGATTCCTTTCATATGTAATTGTGTTAGTATCTAAACTTTCCCTAGTTATAGGATTAATAAGATGTGATATCATTAATCTGGATAGACTAGTGCATGTTATACTCCTTGATTTGATCAAATAGTAGATCTTATAAGCTGTAGACATGAGTTGTTTAGAGTTAACACGTAGATGCTTACTAAGAGTAGTAAATATCTCCTTTAAAGTGTATGTCTTATATTACTATAAGTGATACAGATTTGGTGTAAAAGCAATTACATGGTAAATATGTACATAAACATTAGTTGCAAAAATAGCCTTGATTCTCTTACAGATCTTTCATCAAACAGTTAGTAGGGTTTCCTTAAATAAGCATGGAAGATGGAAAAAAGGTCAACCTATACACATAACAAAACAAAACCACAATTCACAATCTTATAAACACAAACATAAAGAAGAACCCATACACTATTTGCAGAAAAAAAAACCCATTTAAACTCCAAAATGTACGAAAAAATAGAGCATAGCAAGGATGGTTCTTGGTAATAGAAAAGAAGAATAATACGTACCAAGACAGGACGCGATGCTTGTTTGACGATGATGACCATATGACAGGAGACAATCATAAAAGAGGAGACAACACTTCATGGACGGATTATGAAGAGGAAATACGACGACTAACATGAAAATGAAGACAAATTTGTTTTCGTATTAATAACCTAGTAGAAAATGACGTCGTTTGTTGTTAACGTAAACGACGTCGTTTTCAATTAAGTCAGAAGAAATATACAATTTGGCGAGGATTCAAAAACCTGTCGACAAATGGTATCTCATTACCATTTGGCTTCACCTTTGGCTAGCATAATTATATATAGTATATATATTTATCTATATGTACAAAATTTTTATATAATAAATAAAGAATTATGATTAAATAGAGTAATATATTACATAAGTAAGATATGAGAAAATTTATATATTGCGTAATATTTCA
>JAOQMP010066357.1:0-10331 GCA_027563575.1 Erythroxylum pedicellare | reverse complement strand
ACTAATCAATTCTTCTCTTTAAACTCATCACAATTATACTTATTTTATCTCATGACAATTCCATAATCATCACAAAAGTTGAGGAAAATTTAGAAAAAAGTTCAAATCTTGGATTCATTGCTTCCAGTGAGATTTGCTGACTACCGCCACTACCATCATTAAACTGCTCTAATGTCAAAAGCAAAAGCTTTATAGTCTCATCCCTAATCACTGCCTATGTTGCTACGGATTGACGAAAATAAAGGTTAGGGTCTGAAATTAATTTTCTCCACTTTGTTAAGATTGGTCAAGAATCTGAGTTTCTTGTAGTTATAAAAACTGTTATACTCATTAAGAGCTTTCATTTGGTATAAAAATAGTTAAGTTATGAGACTGAAAATATTTCAATTATTGAAAGAATATTACCTAAACAGACACTTATTAGACACGTAAAACTATAAAGCTGAAGCCCTTAGATTACACGTAACCTTGACTACTAGTGATAGAAATAAAGACAAGATCTCAAACAATAAATAACAATATAAATACATGTAAATACAAACACAGTAAGTACAATAATGTGATAATGTGCATTAAAAAAAACTTTCAGCATACTAATTCATATCATTGTAGATGCTAGAGTAAAAGTACAAATAAAAACAAATGAAAAGCATACATAGAGGTAAATATATTACAACTAATGCTTGTCAGAGTCATTAGTGCAAATTTGGTGATAGCTGACCTGAAAAATAGAGTTGAGAAGGGTCATGCTTCACTAATTAAATTCATATTGGCCTACAAAACCTAATAACATACTCATATAAGATACATTTTATATTAGTATAAACATACATGTATGATACATGACAAATCACATGCAATACAACAAATTTAGGAAAGGAAATATCTGTAGGATCCTATTCTCAAAGGTAAATCCTTATAATAATACACCTTAAATTGCTACAGGGAGTTAAGCGTCACCTTGGTTCAATCATAAAGTTATACTCATATAATCATAAGGCTGTCTTAGTCCAAAGGAACTGGGAGAAGTCAAGCATCACCAATAGACCAACTTTCACTTAATACGTCCAAAGTCACAATCTCATCAATAATGTACATATCAAATAAAGACCCTACCTAGAGCCAAGCATCAATTAAGATCAGTCCGTATTATATCTCAATTTCATATATCAATCATCTCTCATTATCAAACGAATGAGCATCTGAACCTAATACACAGCCATCAGGTGGCACAACGTATATATTTTTCTTCCTCCACAATCACATTCACAATCACAATCAAACACATTAAAACACAATCCAAATATCAATAATGCAATTTCACAAAACAAGCACTCAATCATGTGAGGACTATCATAAATGCATGAAATATGTCATATGTACCCAAACCTACATACATATACTTAGATACAACGGTAATATTCACATAGATATCACAATAACGACTACACAAACATCATATATACATGTATATGCATATATATATAAGAATAGGTCATGTATCTTAGCTTAATACGTCATCGTTCATAATAGAATAAAACCATATTCAATAGCTGGTATGGATTTAATATTAGGTTTGCTAGAATGGTCCACTTATGCAATTCAGCCCTTGATCCTATTTTTACCTAAACTTTTCATGATTTTTAATTCATAAGTTGTTAAGAACTTTATTATCATTCTTAAGGAAAAATGATCACCACAATTTATAAAAATTTTTTGAAAAATTCATCAGAAGATTCTCGAAACAGTATATGTGACAATTGGAATATCTATTCGATTGAAATATTCCTCCATTGATCAAAAAAAATTTCAGTCTCAAAATTAAATGATTTTTACATCAGATGAAAATTCTTGATGAGTAGAACAACTTTTATGACTATAAAAAACTTAGATTCTCAACCAAACTTATCAAATTGAATAAAAATTATTTTGGAGCCTTAACCTACATTTTCTTCAATTAACGGCTATATAGGTGGTGATCAGTCACCAGATCATAAAGTTTTTGTTCCTGACATTGAGGCGAGTTCAATGGTGGTGTTGGTGGTCAACAACATTCATACGAGGCAATGGATCGAAGATTTGGATTTTTTTCAAATTTTCTTCTTGATTTTTGTGATGATTTCGGCATTATTACGAGGTAATATAGGTATGGTTGTAAAGGACTTGAAGAGAGGAGTTGATTGGTACATACAATTGGCCGATTAGAGTTGCTAGTGATGAAGAATACAGGAAGAGGATAGTTTCTTGAATAGTAACCTTTAGGGAGATGAAAAAAGAAAAGAAAAGATGGGGTATTACATAAACATTTTGTTATTTTTAATGAGATTTCTTATACATTGTTGTTTTTCTATTTTAATTTTCATGTTTTACAACCCCTTATAATATTGTTTAATTATCACACAATCTCATTCATTATATAATGTTTGTTTTTCATCTATTTTTAAAAATGAAATAATAATTTATTTGTTAAATTTTAATACAATATCATTTTAAAGAGTGAAAAGAATTGAAAATTAAGAGTGAAAAGAATTGAAAATTAAGTAAATAAGGAAAGAAATATTTGAACATTTCATCTAATTAATCCACATATAATGTTTAAATCACATTTTTTATTGTTTTATTTTATGGAACTAATTATTTTGATTCAGAGCATTTATATACGAGAATAAAAAAGTCGGTGCTTGCACTTTTTACGAATACGCTTAAACTTTTTATCACATTTTTTTATACGCCACCTCAACAGATCCTATACCTGCTGTTGCACATTAGCTTTCTTTCCTTAACTTCGAAGAAGCTTTTCTCTTTTCTCTTTGGTTTTCTTTCTTCAACACTGATTACAGTATAAAGCGAGCAACTAAGGACTGGTCTTTGCAGGAGGGAGAATTTGAAACAGTATAATGGAAGGAAGAGGAAAGGAAGCTAAGTTAAAGAAGGAAAAGCCTGCTGGTAGAAGCTTAATAGACTTGGTGTTCTCTTGGTCTACTGAAGAGGTACTCAACAAAGATCTGTACAACAACCAGGTTTGCAATGATATCTCTTTAGTTTTGATGAAGCTATGTTTCTGATCATCAAGTGAAACTCAAGAACAGTTAGATTTTGTCTCCCATTTTGAAATGCAAACTTTCGGAACTAGAAATGGCTGTATCTACATGAATTGGTCATTTTCTTTATCCCTGTTTGGCTGATGACAATGATTGATTGTTAAATTGACGTTCAGTCAACGTTGACTGAAACATTGTATGGACCATTGAACCGCGGTTATTGGTGATGGATAAGTGTTTAAAACATCTTTGTCTTCCCCTATACTTCAAATCTTAAGAACAGAATGCCTGAACTCGTCTTCAGGATCTATATGTGCACATATTTATTTTTCCACAGCAAGTTACAGCATGTAGTAATGGTACTGGCGCTGAATGCCTCACTAACTAGCAGGTGAAAAGGATTCCAGAGACATTCTTGTCTACCTCAGATTACATGAGGTCGCTAATTCCTCCACTTCTTGAGGACACACATGCAGACTTGTCCTCAAGCATGAAAACGTTGGCTAATGCACCTGTTCGTCAAGTGCTTATAATCAGTAAATCGAAGAACTACAGAGTTCTTGGTGACTTGTTCTATGACATTGAATTGAAACCAATGGACACCATAAATGGACCACAAACATATAAACCAGAGGCTGGAGATCTTCTTGCGGTGTCAGATGTAAGACTGAAATCCGTATCTGATTTGAACAAACACGGAAGACCTTATCTTGTTACTTACATTCAGGGATTTAAAAATAACAATCCTGATATGCTCAAGGTGCTTGCATCAAACCCAATTCTAGTAGGTGAAAACATGAAAAATAGCGGTGATCAAAGTATTGCTAGACCCACGGGAAAGAAGGGGGACACTCTATTTGTTGTTTTTCTTACTAACTTGACAACAAGTATTCGCATATGGAGATCATTAAATTTAGAGCTGAAAGGAGGGAACATGAAAATTATCATGAGAGTGCTTCAAGGAGATCCAAATGTAAGAATCGTGATTATTTGATTTTGTGCAAGTCAGTCGTTTGTTTGGCTAACCAAAATTCTAGTACTTTTGCTCCTGCATGTACATCCTCATAACATGCCGCTAATCCCAAAGTTGTCATGATAGAAGATGTGCTACTATTAGCGAGTCCACAAGTTTGCACACATGCATTGGTTTGACATTAATGCAAGGTGTGTGGTAGAATTTATGTCGATAGCTGAAGAACTTCTAGGAAAGTCAAACATGGGAATTGCACCATAATTTTTTCAGCAAGGTTATTTTCGACATGTGCTGAAATAAAAGGCTGAGAATTGGTTTATTCTGAGTGGGTATGCTTTTATGGTGGAGCATGATGCTATGAAGCATGATAACTCTCTACATTGAAAGTATGTTATTTTCAGGAGATCTTCATTAAGGTGGAGTGTGATTGTGGGATCAACCAAAGTCGCCAAGGTGGAGATTGTTAAGTTTTTGGCTCCTTTGTTGTCCCATATTGGTTGGAGACAATAATTGAGGAAAAGTTCTTACCTATATAAGGAGGTTGCTACCTCCTTGTTTAATGCACCAAACAAAGTCAAGGATTTGTATGACAAATTTGACTCTAGTTAAATTCTTTTAGAGAGTTTGTCTTGTGTATTTTCTTTGTGGGTGTATTGGTATATTAGGGGATTAGGTGAGAGGAAAATTGTGTGATTGTAAGAAATTTTCACATAGTGGATTTTCTTCTCGGTGCCTGTGGTTTTTTCTCCGATTTGGAAGTTTCCACGTAAATTCTTTTGTGTTGTTGTTTTCTGATATTTTTGTCTATCAAATATTCTTGGGTGTGGGTTTGGGAGGTCTAAATTCTCAACAGTTTCGCGATCTAGAACTTCGTTCAGTGACAATGGATCGCGCTTATAATATATTTAACACAACTTCCCTCTCGTCCATCCCTTTCCTCTCGCCATTCCTTTCCTTTCGCTATTTCTCACACTCGCCGGGGAGAGTCCACCAGAATTATGACCCGACTAATCGCCCATGCGATCGGGCTCGATCCGACTTTGATTCTCTCAACCCGACCCGTGACCCACTCCTTTCCGTTAGTTCATGCAAACGGTTCAACTAACGAACATCCCTTTTGCTAGCCAACACTTCCAACGAGTTGGGGCCCGACTGTGCAATTGAATAAAATCCCTTACCAGCCCATATACTCGTCCTAATTTGATTTGACAAGGTCCAATCCAATTTGACCCGACCCGGGATCAAACCCTGACCTGGCGTCGAATTTCGTCATCATGGCCTTGTCTATGAATTCCAAGCGCTAGGATTTTCCTTTCCCCCCTTTCCAAATTATTCTTATTTGCTTTAAGTTTCCGATTCTTTACTTTCATCCATGTACTTCAATTTCTTACTACTTGATTTCATTGCATTAGCTTGATTATTTCTCCGGTATGTAGTTACCCCAAATTTGGAATTTTGACTTTCTTTTTTTATCAATCGTTGGTAGAATCGAAATAATCCTCCGCGCTCCTCCTGCTCACAGTATCAAACGCAGTAGCTAGCCCCTGTTTGCTTTTACTTGTTTTTTCTCAGGGCCTGAGGTTATTCATCGGTCTATCTCTTTTTCTGTTCTTTCTATACATACTAGACAGCTTTTGGCTCATCACCTTAATGCTACATTCATTGTTCTTGTATATGTATTGGACTAAGCTTGGCTACCCGAAATTCTATTTTTGGGCTGAGGCTTTAGACTCGAATCCGAGCTCGATTGAACTTAGACAATCCGAAGCTAACCTATTCAAATTTAATTTTTATAAAAAAAATTTAAACCAGATTATCTAGAAAATAACGTTATTTTATATAAATATATATATATTTCTTGTTTACAAAGGAACTCCGAAAAAGAACTAGACTAGTCTGGGAAGGCTAATCCCAGAAATGCCCTCCTAGAGGATCGAGCGACCCCCCAAGGGGACAGAAACAAAAGTAGTTACCCCTAATCTGAAATTTTTAGCAAAATTGGCGAGACAATCAACACTCTTATTACCCTCTCAGTAAATATGGCAGGATAGAACTACCCAATTACGATTGAGAAGCTCATTGATGCCCAGGACGAGTAGATTAAGGGACTGGCTTCGGGTAGTGGTATCTGAGAGCATATTAATAACCGCTTGAGAATCCAGCTCTAATTCGATCTTTCAAAATCCGAGCTCCCATGACAGATTCAACCCCGAGTAGACGCCCCAAAGTTCCACATCGATGGTAGAACACCGACCGAGATTCTGGACAAAACCACCGAGCCAGTCGCCATCTCTGTTGCGTATAAGTCCTCCAGCGGCAGCTAAGCCGGTAGAGCTTTTGAATGCCCCATCTGTGTTCAACTTTCACCCAGCCAGTAGCAGGTTGACTCCATCTAATGAATTGTTCCTGTCGAGGTTGGGGGCCATGTCCACTCTTGCTTTGTCGGTCTGAAGCTAGTTGGACCTGCTGAGCATAGATCAAAACTGTGGATGTAGGAGATCCGGGCCAAGGGAAGTGTTCGTTGAAGATTGACCGATTTCTCTAAGACCACAGAAACCAACAAGTTGTACCAAATATAAGGGGCCAATCAAGGCCTTTGAGCCGCCATTGCGATTGGAGGTTGACCTGGAGCCAATCAGAGAGAGGAAGATCAAAACAGTTAGTGGAAATGTGAAGCAAAGGAAAATTATACCACAGGCTTCGCGCTCTGGGGCAGTCTCTCATGACATATGTGGAAGTCTCTTCCGCCTGACAATGATGGCACTCAGCCGTCGGAGTCAGATGTCGCCAAATTCGTTCCTGATTAGTTAACAATCGGTCCTGGATGAGAAGCCAGAGAAATGATCGGATGGGGGGGGAGGGGGCCGAGCTAGTTCCAGATGGTCTTCCAAGGGGTATTGGTGTCCCGGGGGGCTAACTCCAGTATCATATAGTAGGCGGTAGCTATAGTGAGGGCCTGGAGTCCGACATGCTCCATGTGAGCTTATCTGGTCGTAAGTGGGGCTTCGGGGGTAGAATACCTGCAATGGACATACAAACAAAATGAGGAAGTAAATATTGAAATTCATCCCAACGACAGTTACTAAAGCTATCAATATAATGTTGCACACGCAGATCCCATGTGGAAGGGGAGATAGGAGCGAGAGCATGGGATATGAGTGGGCCCATGTCCGCCACCCAAAGATCCAACCAGAAACGAGTCCGTGAGCTATCGTATATAACCCCTTTGAGACCACGAAGGACATGAGGCCAGACAACTTTGATGCTTCTCTAGATCATGGAACTGCTAGTAGCTGGAAGGGAGGTGCACAGGTTATGGGCATCAAAGTTGTATTTAGCGGATAGGATTTGAACCCATAATTTGTTCGGCTGAGAGATCAGAGTCCAACCAAGTTTGGTAAGCAAAGCATCGTTGGTTTCTCAAATTTTGCGAATGCCTAAGCCCCTCATTTCTTTCGGCTGGCAAACTTTATCCCAGGAGACGAGGTTCACTTTTTTAGTCCCGGGGTAAAGGCCCACAAAAAGTTTCGTATAATCTTTTCTAATTCGTCGTAGAGGCATCTGGGAAGGCACACCGTCTGCATCGTATAGATGGGAAGGGTAGATATGACAGAGTTGGTCAGGGTGGTACGACCAGCAAGGGACAACAGATTAGCGGTCTAGCCCGAGAGGCAGTGTTGGACCTTATCAAGAATGTATTGTTAGGTGCCTTTGTGGACTTTTTTGTGGAGGATAGGCACCCAAAGGTAGCGTCCTAAATCGGTGGTCTACCTAAAGCCTAAATCTCTTCTCAACTTTCGAGCTCTGAAGTGGGGGACATTCTTGGAAAAATAAAAGCGAGATTTGTCATGGTTGATTTTCTGGCCAGACGCTTTGCAAAACAGTGTCAGGGTGTCTCTGAGAATTCGGGCTTGATCGACAGTCTCTTCGGAAAAGAGTATGAGGTCATTCGCGAAGAAGAGGTGAGTTAAGAGGGGCCCCTTGACAGCTTAAACGGATAGGTTTCCAGTGGCCACAGGAAATCGAGTGGTTAATCAGATGACCCGGGCGTTCCATGCACAAGACGAAGAGGTACGACGATAATGGGTCACCTTGTTGGAGACCTCTAGTAGGAGTAAAGTCCTCACTAAGTTCCCCGCCCCAGTTAACTTGCATGGAGACCGAAGTGACGCATTTCATGACAAGAGAGATTAAGGAGCTAGGGAGGCCGATATCAATGAGGGTATCAAGGATGAAATCCCAAGAAAGTCGATCATAAGCCTTCGCGAGATCCACTTTTATAGCCAGAAAGCCCTTAGACCCAGTTTTCCTACACATGGTATGGATTATCTCTTGAGCAATAATGATGTTGTCAACAATCAATCGCCCAGGAATAAAGATACTTTGACTAGGGGTGACCAGGGTATCCAGAAAAGGTTTCAATTTGTTAACGATGATCTTAGAGAGGCCTTTGTAGATAACCAAACATAAAGCTATAGGACTAAAGTGCGAGATCATCGTGGCGGCATGAATTTTTGGAATAAGAATCAAAATGGTACGGTTCATTTCGGATTCCCAAATGTCGTGTTGAATTTTTTTTTGGAGAAAACTGATCAAAGAAGGCCCCACGGTATCCCATTGGGATTGGAAAAATAAGGCAGTAAATTCATCAAATCCCAGCGCTTTATTAGGAGCAATGCTAGAAAAAGCGGACTTAATTTCATCCGGATGGAGCGGGCTCTCCAGATCAGAACTCGTGCTAGACGGGAGAGGGCGAAAACATCCTTAGAGAGCAAGCTGGGTGCGGGTTGTAGGGTCCTCCGTATACAGAGCCGCCAGGAAAGACTTGGCTAAGTTACTGATGGCAGTAGGGGGAGTGGGCTTGGCCAGAATCATCTTTTAACGAGGCGATATGTAATTTCCGTCGTTTAGCGGTCGCAACGGCATGGAATTATTTAGTATTCTTATCACCCTGTCTAATCCATTGGCATCCAGATTTTTGGTGCTAGTAGAGCTCTTCCTGATACAACACGTGTTCCAGTTCAATCCGAAGATAATGTTCCAGCTCGTGGAGAGACTCTGAGTCCTCTTCTTCCAACTTCTTCTGAATGCCCGTCAGTCTCGCCATAAGTCTCTTTTTGCGACTGAAAATATTGCCAAAAGTGGATTGATTCCACTCCTGTAAATTGTCAGCCAGGTTTTTAATGGCCCCAAAGAGGGTGGGCGTGTGGGGGTTCGAGTGGTCAGCGACCGTTTGGGGAAATCCCTCATGAGTCATCCACGCTGATTGAAATCGGAAAGGGCGAGGGATATGGGGAGGAGAAGTGTAAGGAAAAGTCACCAGAATAGGACGATGGTCCGATTTTAGGAAAGGTAGGTGAGTGACCCTCGTGTTCGGAAAATGGTGGAGCTAGGAAGTGGAGCAAAAAGCCCGATCCAAACGAGCAAGAGTTTGTCCTTGGCGCCAAGTGAATTTGGGCTCGGTAAAACCTAGATCCTGAAGGTGGCAACAATACAAGCAGTCTCGGAATTGAGGATTAATAACCGAATGATTGCAAGCACCACCCCGTTTATCGGTCTAATCCAACTTCGCGTTGAAATCTCCTCCGATGAGCCAAGGCTGAGTGGTGAAACTGGCAATGTATCGGAATTGCTGCCAAAGAACTGGTTGAAGGGAGTAAGTACGACTAGTGTAAATCGCCATAAACACAAACGAGGAATTATCCCAATTGATAGTCGCATGAATAAATTGGCGATGAACGAGAAGGATAGTAATGTTTAGATGAGTTTTCCAGAGAATCCAAATTCCGCCTGAAAAACCATGAGCTTCAACCCTATAGGAGTTCGGAAAACCATAGGACTCGACAACTCAACGTGCCCGATCACCGCTGATTCTGGTCTCAACCAGAATGATGAGCATAGGATTGTGGATTTGGACAAATTCATTAAAATAGACTTGAATTTCCTACCGCTGGCTCCTTGACAATTCTAAATAAATATGGACATAAAAAAGGAAGAGAGAGGGAAAGACTAAACTTAGTCTTGGGATAAAACCGTGTTGTCCTGTGGCTCCGCGACCACTGGTACCATCGAGGGGGATAGTTGTCCATCTGACTGGGAATCAGGAATATCTATATCTGAAGGAATTGACAAGTCCCCTTGAGCGGGATCTGGTGGTTTAGAGGGAGGGAGTAGAGCCTGGGGAGTTGTGGCTGGGTGAGTAGCATCTTCCTCCATAGCTCCCTCAATTAAAATAGGTGGCGTGAGAGGGATTAATGTAAGATCAGGGATGAACAGATCAGTGGGAAGAGATTTGGATAGCTTGGTGTTGAGGAGGT
>JAOQMP010066356.1:0-10331 GCA_027563575.1 Erythroxylum pedicellare | reverse complement strand
ATCTAAATGAAACATAAATCTAAATTCTTTATAGAAAATTATACCCATTTTTCCGATTGGTCTAAGTATGATGTCAGCGATCGTCTCATGACGTCAGCATCGTCTCATTTTGGCCAGAACATCTTCTGGTCCAAATTTAATCCTCTAGATCATAGAATTGGGCTTTAACGTCCTCATGATAGTTGTAGATATTGATCCTAGAGATGATAGAATTTGATCCTCTAGATGACAGAATTGGTCTTTAAGGTATTCATGAGAGTTGTAGATCTTGAAGTCCTCTTTATATTAATCTAATGAATGTATAAATTTAAATTCTTTACAGGAAGTTATAACTATTTTTTCGATTGGTCTCAGTATGACGTCGACAATCGTCTCATGACGTTAGCATCGTCTTATTTTGGCCAGAGCATTTTCTGGTCCAAATTTGATTTTCTAGATGATAGAATTGGTTTTTAAGGTCTTCATGAGAGTTGTAGATCTTGAAGTCCTATTTCTCTTCATCTAAATAATACATAAATCTAAATTCTGTACAGAAAGTTATACCCATTTTTTTGATTGGTCTCAGTATGATGTCAGCAATCGTCTCACGACGTCAGCATCATTTCATTTTGGCCAGAACATCTTCTAGTCCAAATTTGATCCTCTCGATGATAGAACTAGTCTTTAAGGTCTTCATGAGAGTTGTTGATCCTGAAGTCTTCTTTCTATTCATATAAAGGAAACTAAATATGAATTCTGTACCAAAAGTTATACCCATTTTTTCGATTAGTCTCAGTATGACGTCAGCAATCGTCTTATGACGTCAGCATCTTCTCATTTTGGCTAGAACTTATTCCGGTTCATATATGATCCTCTAGATGATAGAATTGGTCTTTAATGCCTTCATGAGAGTTGTAGATCATAAAGTAATATTTTTATTCATATAAAAAAAATATTAAATTTGAATTCTATACAGAAAGTTATACCTATTTTCCCGATTGGTCTCAGTATGACGTCAGCAATTGTCTCATGATGTCAGCATGGTCTCATTTTGGCAAGGACATTTTCTAGTCCAAATTTGATCATATAGATGATAGAATTGGTCTTAAGGTCTTCATGAGAGTTGTACATCTTGAAGTCCTCTTTCTATTAATCTAAAGAACACATAAATATGAATTCTGTATAGAAAGTTATACCAATTTTTTCGATTGGTTTCAGTATGACGTCAGCAACCGTCTCATGACGTTAGCATCTTCTCATTTTGGGTAGAACATTTTTTGGTCGAAATTTGATACTCTAGATGATAAAATTGGTCTTTAAGGTCTTCATGAGAGTTGTAGATATTGAAGTCCTATTTATATTAATCTAAATAACACATAAATCTAAATTCTGTATAGAAAGTTATACCCATTTTTCTGATTGGTCTCAGTAAGATGTCATCAATCGTCTCATGACGTCAGCATCGTCTCATTTTGGCAAGAACATGTTCTTGTAAAAATTTGATCCTCTAGATGATAGAATTGCTCTTCAATGTCTGTATGAGAGTTATATATCTTGAAGTCCTCTTTCTATTCTTCTAAAGAACGCATAAATCTGAATTCTTTACAGGAAGTTATACCTCTTTTTTCGATTGGTCTCAGTATGAAGTCAGCAATCGTCTCATGACATCAGCATCGTCTCATTTTGTCCAGAACAAACTCTTGTCCAAATTTGATCCTATAGATTTTGAAGTCCCTTTTCTATTTGTCTAAATAACACATAAATCTAAATTTTGTACAGAAAGTTATACCCATTTTTCATATTGGTCTCAGTATGATGTCAGCATCGTCTCATTTTGGTCAAAACATCTTCTGGTAAAAATTTGATCCTCTAGATGATAGAATTGGTCTTCAACGTATTCATTAGAGTTGTAGATGTTGAATTTATTTTTCAATTAATCTAAAGAACTCATAAATCTAAATTCTTTACAGGAAGTTATACCCATTTTTTCAATTGGTCTCAATATGACGTCGCCAATCGTCTCATTACGTCAGCATCGTCTCATTTTGTCAAGAGAATCTTCTGGTTCAAATTTGATCCTCTAGATGATAGAATTGGTCTTCAAGGTATTCATGAAAGTTGTAGATCTTGAAGCCCTCTTTCTATTAATCTATATAAAGAAAAAATCTGAATTCTTTATAGAAAGTTATAAACATTTTCCCGATCGGTCTCAGTATGATGTCAACAATCGTCTCCTGACGTCAGCATCGTCTCATTTTTTCCAGAACATGTTCTGGTCCAAATTTAATCCTCTAGATGATAGAATTGGGCTTTAACGTCTACATGATAGTTGTAGATGTTGAAGTCGTCTTTCTATTCATCTTAAGATCACCTAAATCTGAATTTTGTAACGAAATTCATACTCATTTTTTCGATTTGTCTCAGTATGACGTCAACAATCGTCTCATTTGGGCAAGAACATATTCTGGTCAAATTTTGATTTTCTAGATGATAGAATTGGTGTCTAAGGTCTTCATGAGATTTGTAGATCTTGAAGTCCTATTTCCATTCGTCTAAATAACAAATAAATCTAAATTCTGTACAGAAAGTTATATCCATCTTTTCGATTGGTCTCAATACGATGTCAGCAATCGTCTCATGACGTCAGCATCGTCTCATTTCGGCCAGAACATCTTCTGACCCAAATTTGATCCTCTAGGTGATAGAATTGGTCTTCAAGGTATTCATTAGAGTTGTAGATATTGAAGTCCTCTTTCTATTAATCTAAAGAACTGATAAATCCGAAATGTTTACAGGAAGTTATGCCCATTTTTTCGATTGGTCTCAGTATGATGTCAGCAATCGTCTCATAATGTCAGCATCGTATCATTTTGAATAAAACATTTTCTGGTCCAAATTTGATCCTCTAGATGATAGAATTGGTCTTCAAATTCTTCATGAGAGTTGTAGATCTTGAAGTCCTATTTCTATTCATCTAAATAACACATAAATCTAAATTCTGTACAGAAAGTTATGCCCATCTTTCCGATTGGTCTTAATACGATGTCAGCAATCGTCTCATGACGTCAGAACATCTTCTGGTCCAAATTTGATCCTATAGATGATAGAATTGGTCTTCAAGGTATTCATGAGAGTTATAGATATTGAATTCCTCCTCTATTAATCTAAAGAACTGATAAATTCGAAACGTTTACAGGAAGTTATACCCATTTTTTCGATTGGTCTCAGTATGACGTTAGCATCGTCTCATCTTGCCCACAACATCTTCTTGTCCAAATTTGATTTTCTAGATGATAGAATTGGTCTTTAAGGTCATCATGAGAGTTGTAGAAGATAAAGTCGTATTTCTATTCATCTAAATTCTGCACAGAAGGTTATACCCATTTTTCCGATTGTTCTCAGTATGATGTCAGCAATCGTCTCATGACGTCAGCTTCGTCTCATTTTGTCCAGAACATCTTTTGGTTCAAATTTTATCCTATATATGATAGAAGTCGTCTTTAGGGTCTTCATGAGAGTTGTAGATCCTGAATTCCTCTTTCTATTAATATAAAGAACACCTAAATCTGAATTCTATACAGAAAGTTCTACTCATTTTTCTTATTGGTCTCAGTATGACGTCAACAATCGTCTAATGACGTCAGCATCATCTTTTAATTTTGGCCTGAACATCTTCTGGTCCAAATTTGATTTTCTAAATGATAGAAGTAGTCTTTAAAGTATTTATGAGAGTTGTATATCTTGAAGTCCTCTTTCTATTTTTCTAAAGAACGCATAAATCTGAATTCTTTACAGGAAGTTATACCCATTTTTCCGATTGGTCTCAGTATGACGTTAGCAATCGTCTCATGACGTCAGCATCGTCTCATTTTAGCCAAAACATATTCTGGTCCAAATTTGATCCTCTAGAGGATAGAATTGGTCTTTAAGTCTTTACGAGAGTTGTAGATCTTGAAGTCCTTTTTCTATTCATCTAAATAACACATAAATCTAAATTTTGTACAGAAAGTTATACCCATTTTTTCGATTGGTCTCAGTATGATGTCAGCAATTGTCTCATGGCGTCAGCATCGTCTCATTTTGCCCAGAACATTTTTTGGTCCAAATTTTATCCTATAGATGATAGAATTGGTTTTTAAGGTCTTCATGAGAGTTGTAGACCCTGATGTGCTATTCCTATTCATGTAAAGAACACTTAAATCTGAACTCTATACAGATAGTTATACCCATTTTTTCGATAGGTCTCAGTACGACGTCAGTAATCGTCTCATGACGTCAACATCGTCTAATTTTGGCCAAAACATCTTCTGATCGAAATTTGATTTTCTGGATGATAGAATTTGTCTTTAAGGTCTTCATGAGAGTTGTAGATCCTGAAGTCTTATTTCTATTCCTCTAAATAACATATAAATCTACATTTTGTATAGAATGTTATACCCATTTTTCCGATTGGTCTCAGTATGATGTCAGCAATCGTCTCATCACGTCAGCATCGTCTCATTTTCGTCAAAACATCTTCTGGTCCAAATTTGATGCTCTAGATGATAGAATCGGTCTTCAAGGTTTTCATCAGAGTTGTAGATCTTGAATTCATTTTTCAATTAATCTAAAGAACTCATAAATCTGAATTCTTTACAGGAAGTTATACCCATTTTTCCAATTGTTCTCAATATGACGTCGGCAATCGTCTCATTACGTCAGCATCGTCTCATTTTGGCCAGAGCATCTTCTGGTCCAAATTTCATCCTCTAGATGATAGAATTGGTCTTCAAGGCATACATGAGAGTTATAGATCTTGAAGTCCTCTTTCTATTAATCTAAAGAAGGAAAACATCTGAATTCTTTATAGATAGTTATACCCATTTTTCCGATTGGTCTCAATATGACCTCAGAAATCGTGTCATTACGTCAGCATCGTCTCATTTTAGCCAGAGCATCTTCTGGTCCAAATTTAATCCTCTAGATGATAGAATTGGTCTTCAAGGTGTTCATGAGAGTTGTAGATCTTGAAGTTCTCTTTCTATTAATTTAAAGAAAGAAATCATCTGAATTCGTTATAGAAAGTTATACCTATTTTTTTTATTGGTCTCAGTATGATGTCAGCAATCGTCTCATGACGTCAGCATCGTCTCATTTTGTCCAGAACATCTTCTGGTCCAAATTTGATTTTCTAAATGATAGAATTGGTCTTTAAGGTCTTCATTAGAGTTGTAGATATTGTAGTCCTTTTTATATTCATTTAAATAACACATAAATCTAATTTCTGTGTAGAAAATTATACCTATTTTTTCGATTGGTCAAAGTATTATGTCAGCAATCGTCTCATGACGTCAGCATCGTCCCGTTTTGGCTAGAACATCTTCTAGTCAAAATTTGATCCTCTATATGATAGAACTGGTCTTTAAGGTCTTTATGAGAGTTGTATATCTTGGAGTAATCTTTTTAGACGATAGAATTGGTGTCTAAGGTCTTCATGAGAGTTGTAGATCCTGAATTCCTATTTCTATTCATCTAAATAACACATAAATCTAAATTTTGTACAGAAAGTTATACCCATTTTTCCGATTGGTCTCAATACGATGTCAGAAATCATCTCATGACGTCAGCATCGTCTCATTTCGGCCAGAACATCTTCTGGTCCAAATTTGATCCTCTAGATGATAGAATTGGTCTTCAAGGTATTCATGAGAGTTGTAGATATTGAAGTCCTCTTTCTATTAATCTAAAGCACTGATAAATCCGAAATGTTTACAGAAAGTTATACCCATTTTTTCGATTGGTCTCTGTATGATGTCAGCAATCGTCTCATAATGTTAGCATCGTCTCATTTTCAATAAAACATCTTCTGGTCCGAATTTGATCCTCTAGATGATAGAATTGGTCTTCAAAGTTTTCATAAGAGTTGTAGATCTTGAAGTCCTATTTCTATTCATCTAAATAAAACATAAATATAATTTCTGTACAGAAAGTTATACCCATTTTTCCGATTGGTCTTAATACGATGTCAGCAATCGTCTCATGACGTCAGCATCGTCTCATTTCGGCCAGAACATATTTTGGTCCAAATTTGATCCTCTAGATGATAGAATCGGTCTTCAAGGTATTCATGAGAGTTGTAGATATTGAAGTCCTCTTTCTATTAATCTAAAGAACTGATAAATCCCAAATGTTTACAGGAAGTTATACCCATTTTTTCGATTGGTGTCAATATGACGTTAGCATCGTCTCATCTTGGCGACAACATCTTCTTGTCCAAATTTGATTTTCTAGATGATAGAATTGGTCTTTAAGGTCATCATGAGAGTTGTAGATCTTAAAGTCCTATTTCTATTCATCTAAATAACACATAAATCTAAATTTTTCACAGAAGGTTATACCCATTTTTCAAATTGTTCTCAGTATGATGTCAGCAATCGTCTCATGACGTCAGATTCGTCTCATTTTGTCCAGAACATCTTTTGGTCCAAATTTTATCCTATATATGATAGAAGTGGTCTTTAGGGTCTTCATGAGAGTTGTAGATCCTAAAGTCCTCTTTCTAGTAATATAAAGAACACCTAAATCTGAATTCTATACAAAAAGTTCTACTCATTTTTCTTATTGGTCTCAGTATGACGTCAACAATCGTCTCATGACGTCAGCATCGTCTAATTTTGGCCTGAACATCTTCTAGTCCAAATTTGATTTTCTAAATGATAGAATTAGTCTTTAAGGTATTTATGAGAGTTGTATATCTTGAAGTCCTCTTTCTATTCTTCTAAAGAACGCATAAATCTGAATTCTTTACAGGAAGTTATACCCATTTTTCCGATTGGTCTCAGTATGACGTCAGCATCGTCTCATTTTGGCCAGAACAAATTCTGGTCCAAATTTGATCCTCTGGATGATAGAATTGGTCTTTAAGTCTTCATGAGAGTTGTAGATCTTGAATTCCTTTTTCTATTCATATAAATAACACATAAATCTAAATTTTGGACAGAAAGTTATAACCATTTTTCCGATTGGTCTCAGTATGATGTCAGCAATCGTCTCATGACGTTAGTATCGTCTTATTTTGTCCAGAACATATTTTTGTCCAAATTTGATCCTCTAGATGATAGAATTGGTCTTTATGGTCTTCATGAGAGTTGTAGACCCTGAAGTCCTCTTTCTAATAATATAAATAACACTTAAATTTGAATCCTATACAGAAAGTTATACCCATTTTTCCTATTGGTTTTAATATGACGTCAGCAATCGTCTCATGACGTCAGCATTGTATCGTTTTTGGCAGAACATCTTTTGAATCAAATTTGATTGTCTGGGTGATAGAATTAGTCCTTAAGGTCTGCATGAGAGTTGTAGATCCTAAAATCCTGTTTCTATTCATCTAAATAAAACATAAATCTAAATTCTTTACAAAAAGTTATACCAATTTTTCTGATTGGTCTCATGACGTCAGCATCGTCTCATTTTGTCCAGAACATTTTTTGGTTCAAATTTGATCCTCTAGGTGATAGAAGTTGTCTTTAAGGTATTCATGAGAGTTGCATGACGTCAACAATCGTCTTATAACGTCAGCATCGTCTCATTTTTGTCAAAACATCTTCTGGTCCATTAATCCTATAGATAATAGAATTGGGCTTTAACATCTGTAGGAGAGTTGTAGATATTAAAGCCGTCTTTCTATTCATATAAAGAGCACCTAAATCTGAATTCTGTAAAGAAAGTTATACTCATTTTTCCGATTGGTCTCAGTATGACGTCAGCAATTGTCTCATGATGTCAGCATCGTCTCATTTTGGCCAGAACACCTTCTGGTCTAAATTTGATTTTATAGATGATAGAATTGGTGTTTAAGGTCTTCATGAGAATTCTATATCTTGAAGTCCTATTTCTATTCATGTAAATAACACATAAATCTAAATTCTGCACAGAAAGTTATAGCCATTTTTTCGAATTGTCTCAATATCATGTCAGCAATCATCTCATGAGGTCAGCATCGTCTCATTTTTTCAAAAACATATTCTGGTCCAAATTTGATCCTCTACATGATAGAATTGGTCTTCAAGGTCTTCATGAGAGTTGTAGATCTTGAAGTCCTCTTTCTATTAATATAAAGAACCCCTAAATCTGAATTCTTTACAGGAAGTTATACTCATTTTTTTTATTTGTCTAAGTATGACGTCGGCAATCATCTCATGACATCAGCATCGTCTCCTTTTGGCCAGAGCATCTTCTAGTCCAAATTTGATTTTCTAGATGATAGAATTGGTCTTTAAGGTCTTCATGAGAGTTGTAGATATTGAACTCCTATTTATATTCATATAAATAACACATAAATTTAAAATCTTTACAGAAAGTTATACCCATTTTTCCGATTGGTCTCAGTATGATGTCAGCAATCTTCTCATGACGTCAGCATCGTCTCATTTTGGCTAGAACATGTTCTAGTAAAAATTTGATCCTCTTGATGATAGAATTGGTCTTTAAGGTCTTCATGAGAGTTGTAGATCCTGAAGTCCTATTTATAGTCATCTAAATAACACATAAATTTAAATTCCGTACAGAATGTTATACCCATTTTTCCGATTGGTCTCAGTATTATGTCAGCATCGTCCCATTTTGGCCAAAACATCTTCTGGTCAAAATTTGATCCTCTAGATGATAGAATTGGTCTTCAAGGTATTCATTAGGGTTGTAGATCTTGAATTCCTTTTTCAATTAATCTAAAGAACTCATAAAACTGAATTCTTTACAGGAAGTTATACCCATTTTTCCGATTGGTCTCAATATGACGTCGGCAATCGTCTCATTACGTCAGCATCGTCTCATTTTGGCCAAAGCATCTTCTTTTCCAAATTTGATCCTCTAGATGATTGAGTTGGTCTTCAAGGTATTCATGAGAGTTGTAGATCTTGAAGTCCTCTTTCTATTAATCTAAAGAAAGAAAGCATCTGAATTCTTTATAGAAAGTTATACCTATTTTTCCGATTGGTTTCAGTATGACCTCGGCAATCGTCTCATTACGTCAGCATCGTCTCATTTTTTCCAAAGCATTTTCTTGTCCAAATTTGATCCTTGAGATGATAGAATTGGTCTTCAAGGTATTCATGAAAGTTGTAGATCTTGAAGTTCTCTTTCTATTAATGTAAAGAAAGCGAACATATGAATTTTTATAGAAAGTTATAACCACTTTCTCGATTGGACTCATGACGCAAGCGTCGTCTCATTTTGGTCAGAATATCTTCCCGTCCAAATTTAATTCTCTAGATAATAGAATTGGGCTTCAATGTCTTCATGAGAGTTGTAGATATTGAAGCAGTCTTTCTATTCAACTAAAGAGAACCTAAATTTGAATTCTGTAAAGAAAGTTATACTCATTTTTCCGATTGGTGTTAGTATGATGTCAGCAATCGTCTCATGAGGTCAGCATCGTCTCATTTTGGACAGAACATCTTCTGGTCAAAATTTGATTTTCTAGATGCTAGAATTGTGTCTAAAGTCTTCATGAGAGTTGTGGATCTTAAAGTCTTATTTCTATTCATGTAAATAACACATAAATCTAAATTCTGTACAGAAAGTTATACACATTGTTCCCATTGGTCTTAGTTTGATGCCAGCAATCGTCTCATGACGTCAGCATCGTCTCATTTTGGAGAAATCATTTTCTGGTCCAAATTTGATCCTCTAGATGATAGAATTCATCTCTAAGGTATTCATCAGAGTTGTAGATCTGAATTTCTTTTTCAATTAATCTAAAGGACACATAAATCTGAAATCTTTACAGGAAGTTATAACCATTTTTTCGATTTGTCTCAATATGACATCGGCAATCGTCTCATTACGTCAGCATCGTCTCATTTTGGCCAGAGCATCTTCTTGTCCAAATTTGATCCTCTAGATGATAGAATTGGTCTTCAAGTTATTCATGAGAGTTGTAGACCATGAAATCCTATTTCTATTAATCTAAAGAAAGAAAACATCTGAATTCTTTATAGAAAGTTATACCCATTTTCCTGATTGGTCTCAGTATGACGTCAACAATCGTCTCATGACGTCAGCATCATCTCAATTTTGTCAAAACATCTTCTGGTCCAAATTTAGTCCTATAGATAATAGAATTGCGCTTTAATGTCTTCATGAGAGTTGTAGATATTGAATACGTTTTTCTATTCATTTGAAGAGCACCTAAATCTGAATTCTGTATAGGAAGTTATACCCATTTTTTCTATTGGTCTCAACATGACGTCAACAATCGTCTCATGACGTCAGCATCGTCTCATAGAATTGGTGTTTAAGGTCTGCATGAGAGTTGTAGATCTTGAAGTCCTATTTCTATTCATGTAAATAACACATAAATCTAAATTCTG
>JAOQMP010066355.1:0-10333 GCA_027563575.1 Erythroxylum pedicellare | reverse complement strand
TTTAAAAACATAAGTAAGTCATATGGAATACATGTTCAATGAAACATTCCAACTAGGCTACAATTTGGGGCCTTACATATGTTTAGAGATGAGAATGAATGATTAAATGATTTTTAGAGAAGAAATGGGAAAATGCAGAAAAATGGAAGATGCAGCAGAAAAAATATAAAATGCAGAAAATGAAGGAAATGCATGAATGGTCATTTTCTGTTTTTTGATGGTTTCGTTTAAGTATGGATTTTGTATTTTTGTTTATGAATGTTTGATTAAAATGAGAGTCGAAAATGAGAGTATAAAAAAAAACTAGAAAGGTTAGAAAGAGCAAAAGAAAAGAAGAAGTTGAACAGAATGCAGAAAAATGAGTCATACATGGAGAATTTCTAGTTTTTGATGTTTGATGTTGATTCCTTGTTTTTGATCTGTATTTGGATGTGTTAGGTTGCATGGAAGTCAAAAATGTGGTTAAGATGAGTTAGGGAAGTTAGTTTGGAAGAAAAGTAAGAATTTAAAAGAAAAGAAGGAAGAAGATAGGTTGTAGAGTGTCGGAAGAGGAAGAAGAAACGCAACATTTTGGAAAAAATGCAATGTTTTTTAGGAAAAGCACGATTGCAACTTTCTTTTAAAGACTGAATACTCTAAAAGTTGATACCCCTCTATTTTTTCACTGAATGTAGTGATCACGATGAAGCGCGATCGCGACGAAGTAATGTCGATGGCCAACTCGTGATCGTGCTTATGCATGATTGTGACTTTTGAGGTTAGAGGCTGACAAAACATCCTTCGATCTTTTGACCATATCTCCTTCGTCCGACCTCCAAATGATATGAGACTTCAACCATTGGACTTTTAACAAACCAATATACATCTCCACAAAATATCTTAGCCATCTGAAATCATTTGGGAGAGGGCTAGTGAAAAACGTGGACGGGTTTGGTTGAATGTGCACAGGCATGAGTTACTCTCACACCTGTGACTTTTCTTCCTCACACCTGTGAGTCACTCACATCTATGAATTTTTTCACAGGCATGAGCATCATGAACGTCAACCTCTAGGCGTTGCCAGAACTTCTAGACGTTAGCTTCGGGAGCGACATGTGAGTAACCTAGATGGTTTTACTCAATTAATTATTTGTTTTATACTATGTTTGAATTCTTGAATGAATGTGACTTAATTGTGTTGATTACGAACAATGAAGGTCCAATAATTGTGATATATGAATGAGATACAGAAGTGCTCCTTGTATTTGAATGTGATAAAATAAATGTTGCTCAATAATTCTGTTGATGCCAGACTAAGGTCCAATGATAAATGTGATTTAATATAAATGTGCAATCATGTGATTGATTGAGAATATGTTATATGAAACATTCAATACACGAATGCATGTAAGATAAAGGAAGTTGTGACCAGAGTCGCCTGGATAAAGAGCTTAAAGCTCAGATTGTGATTAGAGCCTCAGGCTTGATTATAAATGTACTCGGTATCCACTAAGAGATATGGGACATAATTTGACACAACTCGGTATCCACTAAGGGATATAAGCTAGTAAGAAAGGCACACAGTCACAATGACAATAATAAATGAAAGTGAGTCTCATGTGCATTACATTTATACCTTATATGTGTATTGTATATGAATGAAAGGATTATGATGATTGTTCTGAAAGTGAAATGTGATATTTTATGAATATGCAAAAAGATGTGAATAATATTTTACATGTATTGATGTGATGCATGAATTAAGTGAATCACCGATGATGGTTACCTTATTGAGTTCGCAAAACTCACCAAAATTGCAACGTTGACTTTTCAAGATTGAGGGAAGACTTTAGCTGCTGAGGGACACTTTTACTTTTAGGAACAAGAAGAAATGGCTCAAAGGTCGGTCAGCTGGATATGGACAGATTAGATATATTTTGTATATTTTCTCTTTTATGTAGCACTTTTTTATTAGGCTATGATGTTGTATAAGTATAAATGTTGAAAAATACATTGTAGACATGCGATTTCTATGAAATGAAATGAGGAAATTTGATTTTTAAAATATTATGACTTTCCTTATGATGTTTATAAGAGAATAAAGATAGATGATGGCATGTTATGTTAATGTTGTGATTAAACATAGCGTGCCATTATCATAGGTTATGTACTGAAATATCCTCGGGGTGTTCTAGTATGTACCCTAGGGTAAGGAGGCGTTACATTTGGTGGTATCAGAGCATGGTTTGGTATCCATGGGGATATCTAGGAATGTTAAGCATAAAATATCATGAGAAATGAAGATAATGATTGAAGTTATTATTTGTTATAGGTCATCTGCCCTAGGTAATCAATTGGGGGAACCAGCTAACCTAGGATCGATAGGAGCCAGTAAGGAGTCCTTAGTATCTTGATCAGAGGAGATGCCTTTGAGAGTTCCCGAGAGAAGGAAGAGGAGGTATGATAGGCTGCAGAAGTAGGGGGTTGTAGATTTCTATGACATCACAAACCTTGCTGAGGTTAAAGTATGGAAAGAGTTTTTTATCAGATAGACTACGAGCCGGACGAGAGGTTTAACTATGCAGTTTCCTTATTTTAGGGCCCAGCTTACCAGTGGTGGAAGACTATCCCAGGCAGTACCACCAGGCCTTACCATCTGAAGTGTGAAAACTTTTTAAGGGTCTTCAATGAAAACTACATGCCCAAGATCTACTTGGCTAGAAGATGGAGTTCCTGGATTTGAAGCAGGGTAGGATGTTAGTGGTAGAATATAAGATCAGGTTCAATGAGTTGATAGGCTATGCCACTACTATGATCCCTACCGAAGAAGACAAGTGTAGAAGGTTTGAGGATGGACTCAATATGGAGATTAGAACAAGGTTGACAATTTCTAACTTAAGTAGTTTTATCGAGTTGAGAGCTGCTTCTATTAGGATTGAGTAGCTACTGAGAGAGAGACAAGCAAAGACTGGGCAAGGGTCCAGAATGAAGAGGTCGAGTGAGAGTCAAAGTGGTTCTAGAAGAAGATTTAGTAAGTGCCAAAATAAAGCTTTTAAACCACCAGCTGGATCAAGGCAGTCATGGTTCAGACAAAGGGGTAGTTTTACATAAGCTTGCAGTGGAAGAGGTACACTGCAGAGTCAGTGGCCCTCGTGTGAGCATTGTGGGAAGAGGCATAGTGGAGAGCGCTGGACTTTATTAGGAGCTTGTTTTCGATGTGACTCTCTAGAGCACAGAATCAGAGATTGCCCTGTCATTGATGGAGGCCAGTTTGGTGTGAGTGGGAGATCTGGGAGTGATGCTATAGTCTAGCAGAGCAGAGGTAGTGGGTCCGGACAGAGAGGCTAAGGTAGAGACAGAGTGAGCTTTGGGAGTCCTTCTATGAGGACTGAGGTGCAGAGCAGTCGACTACAGTCCCAGACATGAGTCTATTCTATGACCAAGTAAGAGGCTCAGGACTCTTTGGATGTCGTTGCAGGTGCACTTCTTATTTATGACTTTGAACCATTTGCATTGCTAGATCCAGGATCTACGCATTCATTTATTGCATCGCATCTGACATTTAGGCTACATTGTGATAGAGAGCTACTACAATATGGATTAGAGATAAGTACACCTCTAGGTAGTACCACAGTTATAAGAGAGATTTGCATGGGGTGCTTGATTCGGATTGATCAAGAAGAGCTGGAGGTTGATATGATTATATTGCAACTGAGAGAGAGAGATATTCTCTTAGGCATGGAATGGCTCACTGCTCATAGGACTTTCATGAGCTGCTATACCAAAGAGGTAGTACTAGAATCTCTTGGTCAACCGATGGTAGTATTAAGAGAAATTAGTCAGGCAATGCCAGCCAGGATGATATCCTTCATGAGTGCATTGAGGTTGATGCAGGGTGGATGTGAGGCCTATCTAACCCATATCATTGATACTAGAGCTTAGTAGAATGAGCAGGACATTCTCGTGGTTAGAGAATTCCTAGATGTGTTTCCCACTAAGCTACTTGATTTACCTCCAGATCAGGAAACAGAGTTCACCATTGATTTAGTTCCAGGTGTTGCTCCTATATCTATTCCTCCATATAGGATAGCACTTATAGAACTGAAGGAGTCGAAGGCTCAGCTTCAGGAGTTACTAGAAATGGGTTTTATAAGACCCAGTGTTTCACCTTGGGGAGCCCCAGTTCTGTTTGTGAAGAAGAAAGATGGGACTTTGAGGTTATGCATCAATTATAGGCAATTGAATCGGGTGACAGTGAATAACAAGTACCCGTTGCCTAAAATTGATGATTTGCTTGATTAGCTACAGGGAGCTCAGGTATTCACTAAGCTAGATTTAAGATCTGGGTACTATCAGCTGAAGATAGCAAAGGTAGATGTATCTAAAAGTGCATTCAAGAGTAGGTACGGGCACTTCGAGCTCTTAGTAATGTCGTTTGGATTAACTAATGCCCCGGCTGCTTTTATGGCCTTGATGAATAAGGCATTTCAGCCCTACCTAGATCACTTTGTAATTGTATTCATAGATGATATTTTAGTATATTCTAATAGCAGAGAAGAGCATGCTGAACATTTGAGAGTCATTTTATAGATTATAAGGAAAAAGCAGTTGCAAGTCTAATTCAGTAAGTGTGAATTTTGGCCAGATCAAGTAGTGTTTCTAGGACATATAGTGACTGGACAAGGCATACAAGTGGATCCAAGGAAGATAAAGGTAGTGATGAGTTAGGAAGCTTAGAGGAATCTATCTGAAATCTGAAGCTTCCTAGGATTGGTCGGATATTACCGGAGGTTTGTCGAGAGATTTTCTTTGATCTCATCCCTTCTAACAAAACTTTTGAGAAAAAATGGAGTGTTTAGATGGAATGAGGAGGGTCAAAAGAGCGTTAAGGAGCTGAAGCATCAGTTGACTACAGTACTGAAGTTGACTATTCCATCAGGGACCGGAGGATATGTGGTATATAGTGATCCTTTGCATCAAAAATTAGGATGTATATTGATGCAGTATGGCAAGGTGATCACCTAAGAATTGAGACAAGTAAGGTCTCATGAGATTAATTATCTGGTACATGATTTAAAGCTAGCTGTAATTATCTTTGCTCTAAAGATATGGAGACACTACTTGTATAGAGAGACTTTCCAGATTTATACAAATCATAAGAATTTGAGGTATTTGCTGAGTTAGAAGGAGTTGAACTTGAGACAGAGGAGATGGATTAAGTTATCGAAGGATTATGACTGCACGATTAAGTACCACCCGAGTTAAGCTAATGTAGTGGCTGATGCTTTGAGTAGAAAGTCTAATACCAGTGCAACTCAGATTCAGTTATCGAGGTTACCCAACTTGATTCATTTGAGAGCTCTGAATGTGGAGTTGAATCTGGAGCAAGATGAGGCACTGATTGTTACTTTGAAACTGAGACCGATGCTGCATGATAAAATCAAAAAGGTCCAGGGGAAAGATCCTAATATGGTGACACTTATAGAGAAAGTGAAGATGAATCCAAATTCTGAGTTTAAGATGGGGGATGAAACATTATAGCTGAAACAGAGGCTGTGTGTACCTAATGTGGATGATCTGAGAAAGGAAATTCTTGAGGAAGCTTATATGACCGCATATGCTATGCATCTTGGTACTATCAAGATGTATAATATGCTTAAGCAACATTTCTGGTGGCCCGGAATGAAGAAGCAAGTGGCAGAGTATGTATCTAAGTATATAATATGTCAGCAAGTTAAGGCTGAGCACCAAGCTCCAGTAGGGAAGCTACATTTATTGCCCATTCCAGAGTGGAAATAAGAATGGATCACTATGGACTTTATTATAGGATTGCCTAAAACTCCGAGACAGAATGATGCGATATGGGTTATAGTGGACCGATTGACTAAGTCGGCCTACTTCCTACTAGTGAGAGAGAATAACTCACTAGATCAGTTGGCCCAGAGATATGTGAATGAGGTGGTGAGACTGCATAGGGTTCCAGTGTCCATTGTATCGGACAGGGATCTCAGATTTACTTCAAGATTCTAAAAGAGCTTGTAGTCTGCCATGGGTGCAAGGATGAACTTCAGTACTGCATTTCATCCTCAAACAGACAAACAGAGTAAGAGGACAATTAAAACTGTTGAGAATATGCTCAGAGCTTGTGTATTGGAGTTTCAAGGAGCTTGGGATTAGTATATGACACTGATAGAATTTGCATACAATAACCATTATCATTGTAGTATCAAAATGATGCCGTATGAGGCACTATATGGTAGAAAATGTCGGTCGCCATTATATTGGGATGAAGAGGGCTTAAGAATGGTTTAAAGCCCAAAGATGATAAAAGATACAGTAGATAAAGTGAAGTTGATCTAAAGCTGAATTAAAGCGGCCCAAGATAAACAGAAGAGTTATGTAGATCAACATCGAAGAGACATGGAATACAATGTGGGAGTCCTAAGTAAGTCAACACCAAAGACACCTTTTGAACTCTAGGTTGGAAGGAAGCCAAGTTTTGCAAACAATCGTATATAAAGCTACCTTGCTGAGGTAAGGTTGTCTAATATTTATAAGAGCAAATTGCAACCTCGTTCCACTCGTTGCTATTTGGTAGGTTATCCTGACCACTAAAAGGACAAAATATTTTACTGTAAAGAAGGAAGGGCCAGAATAATGGAATCGCAAACAGCTAAGTTTCTGGAATACAATGTCCATGATGAAGGAGGATCTTCACATCCTTTAGGAGATAGCAGGATGAATACAACGATTATTTCATATCCGCTTCTTATACTATCAGGTCCCGTGGATGTAGGTCCAAGTATCATGCCTATGAAGGCACAGGAACCTATACCTATTTAGGAAGAGGTTTCTGAGGTACAAGAACCTGTGCAGTTGCACAGATCTACCAGAGAGAGGCAATCTAATATCTCAACCGATTACATAGTCTATTTGGGTGAACAAGACTATGGCATAGGACATGATGTGGATTTAATTACTTTTATAGAAGTCGTTTCTGGACCCCATGCAGATATGTGGTGGGAAGTAATGAAGAATGAGATACAGTCTATGAGGTATATTAAGGTATGGGAGCTTGTTGATTTACCCCAACATTGTAGGCTTGTCAGTTGTAAGTGGCTATTTAAGACCAAGACGGACACACATGATCAAGTTGAGCAGTTTAAGGCGCGTTTGGATGTCAGGGGATTCAATCAGAGAGAAGGAGTTGACTTCAATGTTACCTTCTCTCCTGTATCCTCGAAGGATGTATTTAGAGTGATGATGGTAATAGTAGCTCATTACGACATGGATCTACATTAGATAGACGTTAAGACTGCTTTCTTGAATGGTGACCTTTATGAGGAGGACTATATGGAGCAACCTGAAGGATTTTAGGATCAAGATGCAACTGGCAAAGTTTGTAAGTTGACTAAATCAATATAAGGTCTGAAACAAGCATCCAAACAATGTTACCTAAAGTTTGATGAGGTTTTGACCTCATTTGGCTTTGTGAAAAGCAAAGTTGAAAGATGTTTATACTATAAGTTCAGAGGGAGCAAAGTTATCTTTCTATTACTGTATGTGGATTATTTCTTGCTCGTGTCAAATGATTTGACCATGTTGCATGAGGTAAAGCAACTTTTGGCCAAACATTTTGACATGAAAGATTTAGGTGAAGGATCTTTTGTCCTCGATATGCAGATTCATTAGGACAGATCTTAAGACTCATTGAGTCTCTCACAAAGAGCATACATTGAGCGAGTGCTACAAATGTTTAATATGGCTTATTGTAAACTTATTGTAGCACCTATCTCTAGTGGTGAGAGATTATCTTTAGCACAGTGTCCAAAGAATGAAGTTGAGAAAGAGGTTGTGCGGAATGTCTCATATTCTAGTGCAGTTGGTGCCTGATGTATGCTCAGGTGTGCACCAGACTAGACATTGCATTTGTTGTCGGATTGTTAGTTTGATATCTGGCTAACCTAGGTATGGATCATTGAATGTAGTTAAGCGAGTGTTGAGATACCTAAAAGTTACCAAGCATTATACATTGACATACAGGAAAGTTAACAATTTAAACCTTACATGATATACAGACTCCGATTTTGCTATGTGTTCGGATGATCGCAAATCCACATTAAGGTACATTTTTTTGTTGGAAGATGGTGCAATATTGTAGAAGAGTGTCAAGCAAACACTGGTAACTTCCTCGACCATGCATGCAGAATTTGTTGCATGTTATAGAGCTGCTACACAAACGGTTTAGCTCAAAAACTTGATTTCTTAGTTGTCTATGGTAGATTCGATAGCTAGACCCATTTAGTTGTATTGTGATAATTTTGCTATAATGTTGTTTAGTAACAACAACAAGAATATCATAGGGTCTAAGAATTTAGAAGTCAAGTAATTGACCATAAAGGAGTTGATTTAGAAGGGATGACGTTGAAGTGGAGCACATTAGGATTGAGGAAATGTTAGCTGATCCTTTGACTAAAGGACTTCGCCCACTAGTGTTTGTTAGACATGTATCCAGTATGTGCGTGTTAAAGTCCTTAGACAACAGTAGTTAGAGATCATTATATTTACTCCTTAAAAGTTTGTACATTTTTTAGACAGCAGTAGTTAGGGATCATTGTATTTACTCCTTAAAAGTTTGTACATTTTAATGTATTATGACATTATGATTATTTATTAATATAGATGATCATTTTTTAATCCTCAGTAATAATTGTTCTTGTGTATGGTCATAATACATATGCAAATCTTAAGATTTATGTCGATCTTAAATATTTAAAGGTCATTGGGCATATATAAAAATTGACTTTAAGCTTATGTCATTTTGACACATACAGTTTAGTATAGATATCCATAAATTTAACATAAAATAGGGGGATATAAGTTTTTTTAATCTCATAAAGGTTCTTTAATGCAGTTTAGCATTCAGTTGGAGAGCATAAAGGTTTTCTCTAATACTATTTAGTATTCAGTGAGAGAAAATAGGATTTGTCTGATGTAGTTTAGCACATGCAGTTTAACATAAAATTGGAGAAATCGGGACCTATAAACCAAGATGATACATTTTAGATCATACAGGTATCATCCTAGTTTGTCACACTCCATTTTCCCATTCATGTTAATAAGGTATTAAATATTCATGATTATATTGAACCTGTGTCGCAGATTACACATATGTTTGATATTTTTCATTATTGAAAGCCTTGCAGGACAAAATATTGGACTTTCATTACCTTTTGATCAAATATTTTAAGTTTTAAAATTTGGTACCAATACAGTAGTGTGACTTAACCGATTTTTAAACTATTTTTAAACTTGAGTCATAACTACAATTAATGCTTGTCCACGGGGGAGAATGTAGGACAATTTTATCCTTCTCTATAAATTGGACAACTATTAATAGTATTTTCAGTTTTTAAATAACTTATCGGTTAAGTTATGCAATTCGATCATAACAAAGGTAATAAAGTGACCCAATAAATGATCTAAATTAATGGGTCTAATTCTAGGAGGAAAATGGATCCCAATTAGTGTGGATTGGATTCGTATCAAGCTTGTAATGGGGAAGCCCGATATGGAAGCTATATATAAAGGTTAAAGTCTCCTTCAGTTACTCATGTAATTCGTAAGCATGCGAATCCTTTGGCCTGTTAGGAGTGCTTACATCTTAAGAAACTGAAGAAAGGCGTTAACCGAGTGTCGATGATCAACTTCTACAAAAGTCCCGAGGAGATTGGAACTCGGTTTGGTATCGGAAATTGCTTCGGACAACGAATGGAACTGAAATCAAGTATTCCATATTTCTTTTGTTTTTAACCCTTTCATAAATAATCCAGAACACATAATAAGGTCTATCTTACATGTTACATTTATATCTCACCCAAGGGAAATTATTATATGACACAAATATCCCATCGATGTTTTCATGTTCCAAAATCAAAAGAATGTCATTTGTTTTGTCTAAATGATGATATAGATATACACCTACGTACCTCTTCGAGAAGCCTCCTGTCCTGAAACAATTTAAAAGCTTGGAAGGATGTGAGGGAAATAAAGAGCAAAAAGCTTGGATAGATACGGGAGAAACAAAAATGTGAGAATTTTAGGGACTATTTAGTTCTACTTCTTTTTTTTTTGTAGTTTTCAGTTTTAGATTTAGTTTCAATTTTAGTTTCAGTTTCAGTTTTCAATTTTTTGTTTTTGTTTTTCTTTCAAATAATAACAAAAACATATTTGGTTGTTAATGTTAATGTAGATATATTTTTATCACTGATAATAATTACATTTTAGATAAAGCTTTAAGATAAATTATTTTAATTAAATAAATTTATTTAATCTCTTATAAAATATTTATTAA